>JBAJHX010000033.1:4155178-4184045 GCA_037176925.1 Amniataba percoides | reverse complement strand
TATATATATGAAAAAAATACACTTACTCAAGTATTATGCTTAGGTACACACATTTAGCACACAAAATATGATGCACTGTCACTGCAAGCCAACACCTTATAAAACTTGAAAACAGCTTGAAAGTGACCAGTAACATAATAAAAGCGCTGTTAACAAATCAATATTATTAAGACTAATTAATTATTACTACTAATGAATCTAGTGTGTACTATAATGATACTCTGATAAGAAGCCATGCTGCATAATAATAAAATACATCTTGCTTTCAAAGTTTAAATTCCTTACGTTTGGAATGGAGGACTTTTCCCAGAGTAAGGGATGTGAGTAATTCTCCTACTGCAGGTTAGTCAGTTCACTTCAGAAATGCTTGGCAGCTATTTTCATAATTAATTAAGTGTTTAAGCATTTCTCAGTCAAAGATGCCAGACAACCCTAATTCAAGGTTCTTATTTATAAGGATCTGCTGCTTTTCATTCTCCACTCTCACGTGTTAGTAAATTAAATATTCTATTGATCATTTCAGACAGTTTGTTGGACAAAACTATCAATTTTGTAACATTAAGTTGGACTTATGATGGGATTTTTTCACCATTTTATCAACCAGAAGCAGAAATGATACATCAGGAGAATAAATCACAACAATAACCAATAATGGAAATAATTGGCAGCTGCAGTGGAGCACACATTTCTTTTTAAGTCGAAGTCTCAATAGGAATGAAGCCTGCTTATTTTAACACCGCTGATAAAAATGCATCTAAAACTCTTTTTCTTCAGTCAAAGGTGTGAAATAATGCAGAGAAATACGATATGAACCTTCAGCGCGGTGAACGTTGTACAAAACATACAAAAACACAAAATACTAGTGTGTGGACACTGTAGACATCGAGTATGCAGCTGTTTGATCAGATCCCACCAGCCTTCAGTTAATTATCTAATCACAAGTCTAAAGATCTTTCTCAAACAGCACATGATTCACCATGAAGCTGCTTATTAAATGAGAGACAAATTGATGCTGCGAGTGTTCTCATTCTGAATAGATAAATAAGTCTCTTTCCCTTCAGCCTCTCTTTTTCTCCATCTCTCTCTGATACTCCTAATGGGGAGTTAACTGCGGTGATGAATAAACTAATTATGGGCCAGGTCACATAATTACAAATTGACTAATTTTATTTAAAAAACTCAGATGCAAATTAAAAGGCTAAGAGGTATTTGATTGCGCCTCACATCCTTCAATCTGCATTAGTACAAGATTAACTGTATCAAATTGAATTACATTAGCATACTTGAATTAATCCATACTGCCTCGGCAGGATGTATGGGCCCAATTATAACTCGCTGTCCCAATATTGTGACTTTGGAAGGAGCAAATGGAATTAGATGCGAGTGTCACACTGTAGCATAACAGATTGACCTTACACTTAAGAAAATGTGCTTTAAACAAATGGAACAGGAACATATTGAAAAGATACACAAAAGCAATGAGGACTGAGTAAATACGTTCAGCAATCACATTTGTGTGTTTATGCACACCAAATGTGCATGTACATTCAATTACACATTAACTATGTTCCATAGAAAATCCATTACTGTGCTGTACTGTATGTTTATTGATGTAAAGTTGAGGAAAGAAAGTCGGAGAGAGGGGAGGATGAGGAGGGACAAGATGAAGAGTGAGTGTTTGGAGGGGGGTGTTGGACTTGCTCTGTGCCCATTCAAGCTCTGACTGCAGCCAGAGACGTTTAATCTCGATTTAATTTAAAGAGCCATTAACTACAATCGCAGCATTAAAATCCATCACTTCCTTGACACCCGGCCCCAGATTGCCCCATTTCCTCCACGTATGACTGATTGACCCCCTGCTTCATCGCTTGCTTATAAACACGCTCACAACACACACACACACACACACACACGCTCAGTAAACACACAGGCGATCATCCCAGTCGAGTGGAACAAGCGTTTACATATCAGAACGTACGAAAGAGAAAAATACACTCCGCTATCTAGTTTAGCCAATTTAAGTGCTTTTATTTTGTAATAGGAGTCTGATTAAGATGATTATCTCACGGAATCAATCAAAGTGCAGAAGAAGAAAAGACTCCCTCTCTCTCTATTGGTTGACATGATGGCATCATGATTTGGTTTCTGCAGCCGATATTGGAGCAGAGATGATGACACAGATGCTGTCCAGCCCCATTTAATCTCCTGCTGAAACATCATAATCACCCCTCCCTCCCCGCTCCACACACACACACACACACGCACACACACACACACACACACACACACACACCTACACACACACACACACACACACACACACACACAGATATATCTTGATAAAAACATGAATTTAGCCAACATACTCTTTGATATGTTATGTCACAGTTATAATGAACAGTAGGCATTTTAGGATGAAATGGATAGGTGACATGTAATCATATGGTATATCAGGATCGGTGGCTAGAAGGAGTCAGTGGGAGGGGATGAGGGCGGGAGTCAGAGGGCAACGGTAAAAGGTCACAAGGCTCGGGGTGACATTGGCTGACCTTCCACAGGTCAGCGATGGCGTCTCCGCCCATGACAGTGATGAACGGCGGCTACACAGTGGGTCACATCCAGGGGTGTCGGGCAATACATATACTAGCTGACCGTAACACACACACACACACACACACACACACAGGATGAGAAAGAGAAAGACAGACAGAGGAAATAAGAAAAAAAAAGACAAGATGTAGGAGGAAAGTAGAACTATCAGATTCACTGGAAACTGGAAACCACTACATATAACTCCCCGGTTGTGACCAATGGAAAATTACGCTCCTATAAAATGTCAGACGTGACACGGTCAGGACACAAACAGACACACACACACACACACTCCTACTCCCAGTCCTTGTCCAAAACACCCTCCTGCCACCGTTTCCCCGTCCATCCCGTTTGATTCTTTGACCTTTCTTATATTTCAGCTCAAAGTCCGACCCCCATAAATAACATTACCGTGGGGTGATGTTTGGGGGGGGGGGGGTTGGTGATAGAGGAGTGCAGGACAGGGAGGGGGGATGTGGGGGCGCGAGGAGGAGGTTTCACAAAAGTGCTGTGACAGAAATGCACTGTGAGTAATAAGTAATACACACAAACGCTGATTGATTTGAGCCCCAGTAGACAGTCACATTTATCTTTATTCCATCATCTGGGGGCGGGGGGGGCCCATCAAATAAGAGAGGGCCTCACATGGGGTTTCTATGGCCGGACAGCACATGAACGTACGTGCGTGTGTTCCCGGATAAAGATGCGCCACATGTACAGAGAAGCGGTCTCCGTCATTGTCACCACTCAAATATTGCAGTAAACACGATGCAGGAATGCCAAGTGCTTTAAGGTGTCAGGAAAAAAAAAAAGATGGATTCAAACAGCCAAACAGCAGCATCGGATGGATTTTTACAGTTCGGCAGTTGTAAAAAAAAAAAAAAAAAACCAAGATGATTTTTCTGATCCTTCTGTTTACAAAAAATGAGAGCGGAAAGCCTTCATTTAGCTCTGATTTGAACATTATCCCCTCGTTTATGAGCTCCTTGCAGTCTCATGGATCACGCCTGTCATGGGGAAACGGCATCTGTGTCACAGGTGTCTTGTCTGGTGATAAATGCCGGGGAAGCATTTTACAAGCAATGCCGGTTTAAATGACTTCATCTCCTTAACGTACGCATCACATCTATGAATCACACGTGGTGTTTAAATCAAAGTGTTGGGGGGGGGGAGGCGTGAAGGAAGTTAACTTTCATCGGGGGCAGAACTTGAAAGTAATCACAGCCCCGTATCGGAGCTTACTACAGAGGGCACTAAAAGGGTATGAAAAGTCAATGCTTTTATGGACACGCTCATGGTGCCAAACAACAAATACAAACTCATATGGATGTTGATCTACAGCCTGTCCTGCCATTCGCTTCCCTTCTCTCTCTTCTGTTTTTTTTTTTTCAACGGCTGTGTAAAACAATCAATAGCAAGGGCACATTAAGGTCTGGGTCGTATACTTTATTTATATAAGGCAATGACAAATCCTTATGATGCAATGGTTTTTGGAGGCATGTATTACTGCGCCAAACAAATAAATATATTAATGCCCACTGGAGAGGTGGAGAGATTGACGGAACAACGGGAAACGACAAGCCGCCAAATCCATCACGGCGACCTTTCAAAAGAAATGCGCCCACAATTTTGTCCACTTCCTTCTTATTCAGCATTTCAATTAATGTCCCCGCTTCTCCCTCCTTCACTTGCGGCTATAACTCAAGGCGGGATTACGGAAAGAACTGATGTTTTGCATATGGACGGGTTGTCACTTAAATCAGAATCAAACTACAGTACGAGCAGAAAGGGCCACAAGCGGGAAGTGTGAATGTAAGTGATTTTACCTAATAATTTATTTTATGACTATTTTTTTTTCTTTTTAACTTCCAAGAGTTGAAATAAAGAGCCATCATGAGCATGAGCTGGGTTATTTGTAAATGTATTTTATCAAAATGTTAAATAATATTATTCAGGGAGAAAAAGACTTGTTTGGTTTCTTTTCTGATTGTTCTCTTTCCACAAACTCTACAGAGGGGCTGGAACAATTCAACTGATTGATGAGTCGACTAACAGGAAATGAGATATTTTAATGATAAAGTATTTGTTTATTTTTTCAAGTAAATCTCCAGCTTCTCTCTGCCTTTTATCGGTATAAACTTATTTTTTGTTTGTGGAAAAAACAAGCTATTTGAATCACCCTTTGGTTCTGGAAAATTGAGAATGATAATTCTATAGATAAAATTATTCATTGTTTAAGCTTGAAAATAATTTAGTGGATAATTGAAATAATAACAGCTCTGCAGCTCCTTGTGAGGATTTACAAACAGACGTACACTTGATGTACCAAACCACCCCGCGGTTTTCAAGTGCAGCGAAATGCACTGAATGACATTTGGCTTCTCTTTTAAACACACAAACCAACACACACAAACCAACACACACACACACACACACACACACACACACACACACACACACAGCAAGCAACTCCCACCATGATGTCATCAGCAGTTCGCTGACACTTTATTAATGAGGGACCGTAAAGGTAAGACACAAGCAGACAAACGCACAAACACACGCACACATTTGTCTCCCACCGGCCACCTGAGCCGTCTGCTGTCACTCTCTAACCTTCCTCAGAGGATTCTGTCCGACAAACTGGATCAATTCCAAACACACATGATTTGGGTTTTTCTTGTACTGATTAGTTGTTAGCATGTAAACAAGACACCCGCTCAGTTTCTTCTCTCCATAACTTTAAATCATTCACTTCGAACGTCCTTACAATATTTCCTCTACATGATCCAAACCTGAGAGCTGGGACTCGAGTGACTGGTTTGGGACTGTGTGTGGTGTTCTGTCCGGTCCAAGATCCCTGTGTAATAGGATTCCTCAAAGCTGCAGATGGATGGCAAATCTAGGCGGTTTCATCTACTAAAAGAGGGCATAAATCACTGGCGGAGGAAGCGGGGACGAGGCAGGGGTTATCACCAGTCTGCCTCCCTCATGAGAGCTTTGCATTAAAGCATTAGTGAAATTAATTCATCTTTCATAAGAGGTTTGAGCAGTATCTGTGATCTATGATAACAACCAATTTCTCACTACGGAGGGGCCGGAGGAGGGGGAGGAGGAGGGGAGAAAAAAAAAAAATACTCGGCGACCCTGATAGACTACACAAATCTGCTCTTTTTAAATGGGCTAACATTATCTGGAGTGCTGCTCTCTGGAGCATCATCCCAGATTCATATCCCGGCCGGGAAAGAGGCATAAATCACAGGGCAAAACTTTTCTCATCTGTACCCCCAACCCCCCCCCACCCCACACACACACACCTCCTATCTCTCTACATCACTCCCCTCATCCCTCTCGCGCCGCACCGTGCCAGGTTTGTTTTGTGGTTTTCTTTGCTTGTCCTGTTAAACGCAGAACAATGCTTCTGCTGTAATCATTTTAAATGGCTTTGCGCCTCAATCAGTGTAATTGGTTTTAGATCATCTACGGAATGGGAAAGTGGGAAACCTGAGAGGTAAAGCAGTGTGGGTGAGCGCGAATGCATCTGTTTGTGTGTACGTCTGGGGTGGCTCGGGGTGGGGAGTCCTGCAGTGTGTGAAAGAGACGGAAATTGGGGGGAAGTGTGTGAAGGGGCCGTATCCATCTGTTTTGCATATATTTGCAGAGGCGGCCGTCGGAGCATGGTTGACAGATGAGTGGGGAGTGCGGGGATGACACACGGGCGGCCGTGCTCTTTATTACTATATCAGCACAGCTATGCTCAGCGCTCGGCTCCCCCTCTGATGGCACACCACACCGAAACCAGGGAGCCGAAACACGGCGGAGCGAGCAGGGAATTGCTCCACAGGATGCAGCGGACACAACGAGGACTTTCTCTGTTTCACAATTCAAATTTTCTGACTGATTTGTCTTCAAATCAGGAAGGTGTCTGCTGAATTTCCTTCAAAGCAAAAAAAAAAAAAAAAACGAAAATAGGTAGGAAATGAAATGGCTTTTGAAAAGTCAATATAAAATAGGGAAAAGGAAATTCTTTGGTCATTGTTATTATTTTTAAAGTTTGGCTTTGTGGATGACTCAAGTAACAGAACAAGACTAAATGA
Organism: Amniataba percoides; assembly: GCA_037176925.1. Classification (NCBI taxonomy): domain Eukaryota; kingdom Metazoa; phylum Chordata; class Actinopteri; order Centrarchiformes; family Terapontidae; genus Amniataba; species Amniataba percoides. The sequence goes on along the minus strand of JBAJHX010000033.1, from coordinate 4,177,359 downwards.
TTAAAGTATTTCTTTTGCAGTCCCGTTTAGAAGAAAATACATGAATGATGAAATGAATGATCACTTTTTCAATTCCAAAAGAGCTGCATGTTCATTTGTCAAGACACATTTCCACCTCTCACCATGATATCCGTCAGTCCACGTCTCAACAGAAAGCTGACACTGGGCAACAACACCACCATCCGTCACTCAGGTGTTCTTATCACATTACCCACCTCAGGAAAGTAGTCCTGTGGAAACTTCTCCTTCTCCAGTGAGGGTGTGCTTTCTAGTGTCTCTGAGTAGGTTTCCTTCCCCACCACCTTCTTGAATTTCTTAGCTGAGGTGGAGATGGAGGGAGTACAGACAGAGATAGGAGGAGAAGGGGGGAGGAGGAGTGGATGGGACAGAGGAAGGAAAAGGGAGAAAGACAGTAAATTGTTATAAACGTGGCAGGTTAATTTTTGGAGACCCCATGTGTGAGTCTGAGTGTCCTGATGCAAGTAGCCACTGCAACTTTAGCTTCCTCAGACAACTGCACCACCTGCTGGTCAGAAGGAGGAACATCTGTGTTCAGCTGCAGAGGAGAGTGTGAGAGGTCACCACACGAGTAAAACCAAATAATATATGCCTGTCTTTAAAGTCACACGAAGAGCGCTGGATAAATCTGAAGAATAATTGTGGAGTCCTTTCTTATTCTTCCTATGAACTGAGGGCGCTATATGTTCAATGTTACTCTTCTGAGGCTTGTTGGTGATTTGTGGTTTTGGACAGCATAAATAAACTTGACTCGACAGTTCAACAGAACCCATGTGAGCACAAAATCCACACTCGAGCTTGTTTAAAAGCTCTGGTGTCAAGAACGACATGATTAAAAGTGTGTGGGGGAGAGCTGGTGTCAGTCATGGTGTACGTGCATATTGCTGTGATACAAAACGTATAAATCTGATCTCCATCTAAAATTTTTTTAAAGTTTTATAAAAATCATCTTGTAAAAAAAAGTTTAATAGAGTTTTTGTACATTTTCTGTCGAATGAGGAAACACAATCCTAAACAGTTTTTCCAACTTTGTTTTGAACTGTTTGCCATATTTGTGTTTTCTGGTGAACTGTGAGGTGACTGCGTTGTTGGAGTCAGTTCACTCTCAGTCTGTGCAGGAACACCATGACAGCTTTTTCCTGATGCTACATGCCGCAGTGGGAAAAGCACAGGTGTCAATGACATAATTTGCTGTTTCAGTTTCAGGGTCCTGGCTCGCTGTCACACTGTCATGAATTAATGCTCACCGCTGTTAATGTTATTAGCAATGTGTGCTTTTCTGTCCACTGTGAGAAAGGCCTGTGACAAAAAGCACCAAGGCTCCACAGTGTGTACAGTGGTTTATGTAATTCTGACTTTAAATCAAATCTTTAAAGTAGGTGTGTGTATGAGGGGAGTGGTCCTCTCTCCTCTTGACCCCTCCCCTGCCTTTGGCCCTGTCCTTCACTGGGGTAACTGGTGCTAATGCTGACTTGGGTCTAATAGGAAGCGAGGCGCCTCCACATCTATATCCCTTCTTTAATTAGCGTGGCCGCAGGACCCCAGGGCCCTCTGACACCGCAGGCTGATGAGACCGCCGTAACTATCCAATAACCCGCCACACACCATTACTGTGGGCCCGAAATCTTATGAATTAAATCCTAATATTAATAAGCATTACCATTCTGTCCCCCTCCCTTTACATTATCCTCAGAGCCAATCTCAGTGGGCTGGTTTTGATGGAAGCAGGAATAGCCTGCAAATGGTTGTGTGTCACATGCAGGGGTGGGATGAGGGGCCACGACGTGAGGATTTCATCCCGTGACAGTGGTGATGATGTATATGTGGAAATGTGTGTCGGACGGGGTCACTCACCTTTGAAATCAAACTGGTGGATGTATTTCAAAGACTCGTGGATAAAGTAGAAACTTCCCAGAGCCTGCAAGAGGAAAAGGATTTGTGATATTGGACCATAAATAATTCATCATGTACACAATTTATCAGATATTGAGGGTAAGCTACATTTCCCACCAGTTTTTGCTCAATTTCAAACCATTCAATAGTATTAATTTATTATATTATCTCCCCAGTTCCCAAGATCCCTGCTTGTAAACTCCTCACAATGCCGAGCGTGCGGAGGATTGACCTGATGTGAGAGCGCCTGACTAATAAACTAGGCTGAAAGTACAGAGCGTCGCTCTTTAACACACTCCACAGCACACTTCCCACAGCTCGGCTCAATGTTAAGCCACAAACGCTACACACCATCGGCTACACAACAACAGGTGCAACGTGCTCTCAGTACAGTACAGTCCAGCTCGGCCTCTGTACACCCCATTCTCGGGCTCGCAGTCTTCTAATGTGGCGAGTCAACAATTTGAGCTTTCAAAGGACACATTCAGATGGACTTTTGAATGAGCAAAGATCAACTTCAATAGGCTTAAAATCTTAATTTTCCCTGTGAACAATCAGGAAACTTTCCCAGTCGGGGGACAAGCCAATCAAAGTCTGTGGGAAGAAGTGAGAGTCGTGCACAGGGGGATTTGATGCGGTTCACAGTCCACTACACTGCTTTCTGTTGCCCTCTTTACATTTAGGGCAAATGGAGGCAAAGCTCAAGCTCAATCCCCTGTGTCTTTGAGATAGCAGACCTTTGGGTCGGGATAATTCTGAGTCTCCTTCCTGCCCTCAAAGAGAGAGGCAAGAGGGTGCTGAGTAGCTAAAGACCAGAGCGAGAAAATTAAAACATAATGAGCACAGAGAAAAACTGGCTAAAAACAAAGAGAGTCGAGGAGACGAGAGACGGTGGAAAGGTGAGATGCTCATGCTCAGGTAGAGAAGAAGAAAGAGGGGTTATGAGGTGAGGTTGGATTGGTGCGATCAAAAGGAGGAGGAGACGTGAAGAAGAAAAGGCTCTCGGCATGAAGAAGGATTTAGTCTGGAGGGTTTTCCTGCGTTTTTCCTATTGAGGCCGGGTGCAGACGCCTCTCTCCGGGCACACTGGAGAGAGTTCGGGACCGGCCTCTGCATTATTTATGAGTGCCGGCACATCTTGAGATTAAACATTTGCTGATTTGTCAAAAGCACAAACATGAGGTCCTGCCCATCTCCTTGACATATAAGTTCAGCCGACGGAAAACACTGTCGCACATTTAATTGATGAGAACGGCGGCTGGTGACCCAAACCCCCCGCCATGCTCTCCCCTCCCTCCCATCGTTCCTTCTCTGCTCTGACGGAGGACGGGGGGGGGTATGAGAGGGGATGGCGTTGGGCAGAGGCAGGACTCAAGGTCACAGCTTCCCATTGCGAGAGGACAGCTTCCAGGAAGGCCCCCTACACTTATTTGTGCTCACTTGTCTTTATGTTCTCTTTCACCTTAAAGTGCCAACAACAGACTTGGAGACAGAGATGAATAGGAAAACAGGCAGAGGGAGGGAAAACGGCGCTATTTGTCAAAATGGTGCCACGGCGCTAACTGCTGCTGTTTGTGTGAATATTTCAGTCGAGTAAAAATGACTATTTTGAAATATGGCACATGGGAAATTATGGAGAAAAGAGGACATACTCCACTCGATTAGAAATTAAATTGTTTTGGAAAAAATCAATACACAGCTGGTGAAACAATTGGTTGATTGATTGGTAACAGAAAATGGAGAGACAAAAGGTTTAAATAAATGGATGAAAGGTTTATAAAAAATATATATATTCGATTGATCCAGCTGCCAGAATATGAAGATTTTTTGTTAATCTCTGTTATCTTTGGATTTCTTTGGATTTTACCTTGGATGATGGGAATTTCTCACCAATGTCTGACTTTTCTCAAACAAAACAATTAATCATTTAATTAGAAAAATATTAAGCCACCCTAAAAAGATAATGCTTAAAAAGATGCGTAAAGAAAATCTGCACTTGACCTCAAAACTAGATTAATGATTAAAGGAATTCTTGAACAACTACTGTCCACAAAAAAAAAGCTATTTAAGAGTTAACTACGGAAAAATGAAATGATAAAACCCATCACTTTAGTTCCAAACAGCCACAGTCTGCCTTTTCCGTCTGCAGGCCCTCACTGCCTGAGACTAAAAAAAACAAAATGAATATGACATCAAACAAATCGGCATGAATCAATTTTCAAATAAATGATAAACAACTATGCTTAAGTGGCTATCCGTGTAATCGCAAAAATCTACTTAACCCTCAACCCTAATAAATATTTATTTGACATCAGGGTTCAGAACCTCGCAGCTGCTCCGCTCTCTCTCCCCTTCTCTGCCTCCCGGCCGCACTCTTCATGAAGAAGCTATTATATTAGCAGGGCGCAATTAATCCATTTGTCTCCTTACATGACAGGCTCAAAATATTCATTAGGGCTGGACTGCGCTGACAGGCCATGCTTATCTTTTACCAGTAGCTTTACAATGGCCTGTGTCAAACGTATGTTTGTCACGTCCCTCTTTATTGATTAGCTGCCAGATTCACTTGAAATAATTAAAAGTATATTTTACATATTTATAAACCCCACTGCCACGACGGCTACTTAATTTTCCATTAGTAAAATGCAGTCTATTAAGTGCACCATGAGGGCCGCGGGGGGGAGGTAAGGGGAAATGAGTAATCACCATAATTGTAGACAGAAAGACAATAACCGCGCCATAAAAGCTGGGGTTTTATGACTCGTTCTGGCAATGCTATCTCTTATCACGAGTTGTATTGGCTTCGGCGCTCGCAGATAAGGGCGCAGTGACACAACAGAGGCCGTGCTCGTCGTTCCGTGCGCATGTGTGCGCGTGTTCGCACAAGTGTGTAGCTGACATTTCCAAAACCCCAGCAGATGTGGGCTGAACAAGTCTCAATAGACTGGCTGGTGGAAAATAGAGACTTGAGAGCTGCAGTACATAGCCTGCATACTTTGCTCCGCTGAATGCTTTATCGATACCGAGGGCTGCAAAAATTAGTTCTGGCCGACGAAGAGAAGCAGGAATTCTGTGACCCCTGAATAGATTTTCTGCGTTTAATGTGAAAAATGAGCCATAAAGCAAACATAAAAGTAATAATTTTTCTTCAAGGTCTCACCTCCAATCTGTGCTAAGGGAGAGTGGCCAGTCCCGGGAGAGCTGACACATACACACTCCAGTGTCATCACAGTGTCACTGTACAACTTCCGAGGGTAATGTTCTGCTGTCCCCCAGACACCAGCAAAGAGCCGGCTTATGGGTTTGTGGAGCAAAGCCATGAGCACGTGTGTCCAATGAGGGCTTTAATAAGAAAATAGATGATACACTGCTAAAGCACTTCAACAATGGAAGCTTACTAAAGAGACTGTAACTGTGGAGAGATTCTCCCTTAAATTTAAACTGCGTTCACTTTGTATGTCAGCATTTAAACTTTGTATAAAGAACTTGTCCTTCAACTTTGAAAAGTTGTTATAATTTCTAATGTGTGCAAAATGTGTGTGAAATTATTCTTTTGATGAAAGTGTCTTTTGTAGATTATCATTCCCTGTGGTAACAGAGGTAAGTATCTACTGTGCACACTTTGGAATCATGGGTAATTCTCTGTAAAAGGAACAGAATACCACTCCCGAGGTCGAAGGAGTGAGGCTTTATTTTACTTTTTTTGGGGCTTATACCAAAGAAATAACATGGTTAGGCCATAGCATTGATTCTTTTGGTGGTTTTGAAGTGTCGCTATCTAAGTTCAGGAGTGTTTTTTGATTTAACCTTCAAGTATGATTGCGGGTCATAAACTTGTTTTTGAACCTTTGGACACCACTGCTATCAATGCTAATGAGATTTTACTGGTAGTGTGACGGCATTGCGACATCAGTTTCCTAAAGATAAAGAACACGAAGCAGCAAAATGATCAGACAGGTGGACCCAGATTATCCAATCCACTTTATTTGGAAAAACTAAAACGTCTGTCATGCTTTGTTGTACAGGAAGACTGTGTCTATGTTGGACCTGCTTTGATAAGTCAATGAAGAGAAAAATTAAGATGCAACAAGTCTAAAAACAGCTTAATGTTTAAGTCACATTTTTAATCAAAAATGCCAACAATGCCATGCTTCTATCTTCCAGTTTTCTGTGGATATAATAAAACAGAGTCACCACACTTCCTTCACAGTGATACAGGACTTACAGCATGATCAGGGTTATCTAAATGTTCAGGCTACAGGCTCGTTACAGCCACCTCAGAGAAATATCTCCTCAGGGTCTTCTGTGGCATTTTGCCCTCTAGACAGCAGAGACAAAATGGGCTGTTTTCCAGTTTATATCTCATCGCTCAGAAATCCCTGGAGTCCCCTCATCTGTCAAATCGTGAATGATGCTACACTTCCACAAAAAACCTGCACGTAGAAACACGAGCACAAAAGACAACTCACAAATGTACACACACACACACACACAGTCTTATCGGAAAGGTCAATCAGATATGCTGTCATGAAGAAATGGTGTTGCGATACATCAGAAACACATGCTATGTCAAAACAGCTTAGAGAAGGAGCCAGAGACATAAGCTCTGACTAATAGGTGGATAATATCCTCATTAGTCACTGAGGACCAGCATTCATACATGGCTGAAATCTAAACATACTCCAAATCAAAGTGTGCGGGATCCTTCAGCAGACAACAGAACAGCATGCTATGTGCTCTGTCAGCGAGTGAATGGAAGAATCCACATATCTTCAACATCAGCCTTCTAACGTCCCAGCAAGGGGCCCATTGATATGCAGGATCTGGGGCTAAAAGAGAACCTTCACGGGAGCCTCACTGCACAAATCTCCTATACTGCACAAACAGCCTGTTTGTCATCCCCGGCAAGGAAAACACCCCGACACAAAAGTGAGCAGCATCAATAGAGATGCCTTGCTTTTTCAGCCCAGAGATACAGATGGAGAAGCCTTAGTATTTTCTACCCCTCCTGAGCCCACCGCCCACCCCGGGCTGCCATATGTGTTTGCCAAGGCCCTCGCCAAGTGCCATTGATTGAGTATTCAGAGTATTGAGCCACAGTGTCTATTATTCATCGGCTGCCTGGAAGGCCTGACTGGATACACAGACAAAACTCTCATTAAAACTTCCTCTGTCACTTCCTGTGATTTGAAAGCGGCCTGAGTGTTGCAGCCATCCGTCACGTCCTGAAGGAGCCCTTGTCTCTAGGGTGTGTGTTTGTGTGTGTGTGTGCTCGGGGGCATAGGTAAGGAAGAGAGGGAATAAATTTAACGGTTCAAAGATATTTCAAAGGAAACATGTTAACATATGTTTATTTATTTCACAGTAATTAAGATTAAAGTTAAGCATACTCTCTATAATGCTCTCCCACTGTCCCCATGAGGGAGCTTGCAAGAAAATTGGTTTATATGGCAAAGCGGGACTAGTATTGATCTCTTACAATTAAAACAGAAACAGCAGATCCAGGCCACCTGAACCTCATTTTGACTAGTATTGTGGATAAAGTGAATAATACTGACCTGCAGCATCCAAATATGGTTAGATGAGGCCATTAACATTGAAATGCTATACAGTAATAATTTTAGTATCTGTCTCAAGTGGTCACAAAACCAACAAGACTAAGAGTCTACAGCCATGCTATCTGCTCTGCAAGACTGTGATGGACATGGTAAAGAAAACCTAACAGATAATGAAATTAGATAAATGTAGTAAGTACTGGGCAAATTCAAAATCTTGACCTCATGATGAATCGGGCAAGATGAAAAGTCAGAGGATCAACAAAGGTTCATCAAGATCATTAATTTGGGCAAAGTCAGAGAAACACCAAATCCTTTAGGATTCATCAAGACCAAAAAACTTAACTTGGTAGATGTTAGGTAGCCCCCAGTTTCTTTAGGATTCATCATTTGGGGACCATTGCCATCCCAAGATCCACAATCAGAAACCACTGCATTTGCTACAATTCCTAAGCACAACCTCTGTGCATTCAGTTATTGATTGTCTATTTCAAGTAACCCCCCACTGCCGTTTGGATCAGTTATGATACCTGTATTTTATCTCTGTGGACTGTGTTTCCGGGCTTCCACTTCATTATTCTAAAATCTCCCAGAATGCAGAGCGACATGCGCTCATGATTGATCTCAAAACCACTGATTTTATTTTCTTTTGAAGAAAATATTATGGATGGGTCTAAACAAGGCATAATTGGCCAAAGCCACAGCAGCGCCTGACCTGCCAACAATCCAGACCCACTCCCAAGGTTGGCTGCCTCCCTGGGAAATATTGTGCATTAATTTCATTTAGTCTCCCCTCCAACATTCAATGGTAGAAGTTAATTAAATTGCTTGTCCATTGTGTTCATCCACTTACAAAGTTAATGATATTGTGCCGGGGAATTAAAGAGCGTTTTATAAAGCGCACGGGATGGGAGCTGGCAGGCACTACATTGCCCAGTTGAACCCTGTCAGTCGGCGGGCTTCTGGACCCCCTAATTAGCGGTGAAATGGATGCTTCCATCTGCCAATTTCCTGCCACGCTCATCAGTCGTGCAGTCGCTCCTCTAACCTGCCCGGCAGAGGGGTCTAAAGCAATAAAACCATCACAGCAATGACATTCAACAAAAAAAGAAAAGTGAATACGCGTATACATGATATGACTCAGACTTTAAACGAGCTTCTTATAATGTCTGGGCCTCTTTTTTCTTTTTTGCTTGAGACCACATCATTGGCCTCTTCAGCATAATCTAGATGGAAGAGTTTGATAACTTTGTTAAAAATGTTCGATGCACACAGTAATAGCACCTCGTTTCTATTTTCAGAGAGGGTGGTTTGAATAAGTGTTGTCTGATAAAACAATAAGAAGGAAATGCTGGTGCACATTTTGATGTCATTTGTGTTAGATACGAGAAAAGATACATATCTCCTGTCCTAATTAAAGGATAACCATCTAAACTCAATGCAATGCATCATTTCTGCACAGTTCTTAATTTCCAGTAAGGTAGAGCCCAGTTCACTACAGAGAATGATTAATGCTCATATATATTCCAGCTGCGTATTTACTAATACCGTGTTGCTACTTCAGCAGCTTTTAACGAGGACATAAAAACAGAGGATCAAAGTAAATGGGATTACACCTGTGGGGCCTGTGCAACTGCTGACCTCTTAAGGAGGCTGGGCAAAATGTCCTTTGCACGGCAGTAAGGTCTGCAAATTCCTGGTGAAAATGAACTGAACAAAGCCGCGGTGGGGGCCGTTCCTTCTGGTGTCAATCATGAATCAGGGAAAAAGAAGTGAATGTTCAGCAGAGGGTCACTTGCGTATTTGCATCATTTGTGTAATAATATGTGTGAATCTGATCTCCATGTGAGCATAAATCTCATCTTAATTTCAGGCATTCCAGTAAATTTACACTTTAAGTTTATTTGTATACTATATACTGTATAACTGGCCTGGAGGGAAATTTCCAAATTTCACTAAAATGATCCAGATGATGTTTCCTAGGTTACCTCTGCTTGGGCATGATGCTTAAAAATTAATCACACAATCCCTGAAATAAAAATGAAGAAGCATGGAGTATGAAAGAAGTGGACATTTATGAGGAAGGGACTATCTAATGATCTGATGAAAGGTGCTCTTGAGTTGCATTTAGCCAAGTTCAGCATCCAGTCTTGCTGGCACTGACAAAATACTTGTGACTAAGAGCCAGGATATCTCGGCCTCTGCTGCTTCAAATGTGACCTTTCTGGTTTAAATCTTATGATTCCTCCAACTTCTAAATAATAATAGCTTGTTCTAAGTCTTTTTGATATACATATAAAACTCTGGCAATACAAGGTCTACCTACAGCTCATTACCTAATGGCAATGAGAAAGCAAAACAATGTCCTTACAACAGTTCAGAAAATCTTTAAAAAGCTGCAGTTTGTTGACGTCAAGTCTTCTAAACTCAGAGATACTTAAAGGTATATTTTCAATGACTCACGAGGTCATCAGGACCTTGTATGAGGATTATATATATGTATGGTCCTCTGTGTTTAACAGAGTGTTTTAACCTAATTGAGGAGCAAAGTCAGAGACTACTCTGCTATGTCTCATGCTCTGGTGAATTGCTGTTGACTAGAGCAGTTTAACAAAGCCGGCAGAGCCATTTTAAGGTCAGCCATGATTTACACACAGCTGTGTTAAGATTGTTCACTTCATAATGAAGCTCAGGTCAAAACACTGCAGTGTACAATTTAATCACAACACAACCGCAACTAGCACTAAAACAGGATGTAACATTCGTTCAGTGACAAACAGTGAAGAGGACCATGTGGGACAATTATAGTTCTAAAAGGGATTTTTTTTAAATATCTGCCCCGCTAACAAAGTCAACTTCTCAACCCTAAGTGTACCAGACATCTGCAATTGGGCATGAAAAGACCATTCTTCTTTCTTCACGAGAAAAAAAATCTTTTGAAAGCAATCTTCAAATAAACCGTTGATCTCAGAGGCCAGCATGGTAAATGGCCACTTTCTTTAAATAATTACGCTGTCTGGGCTTGACAAAATCATCGTTTTAAAAGGGGATATGAAGATGATGAATATTTGCCTTATTAGATTGTTTCCAAAGATGAAAAATCAAAGTCTGAACAATTGAGGTATCCATTAGTAATTAAAGTGACATTACCTCCTCTCTATTTTCTCAGGCCACTGCTTGGTTGCCAGAGCCATTATTCAATTGTTTCGGATGCTGGGGGATAAAATGCCTTTAATATACTTATGCTCATTAATGTAAATCATATTTGGCTATGGATGTCCAATAATCAAAAAGAATATTTCAACTTGTAATTCCCATCTGTAAAAGTATTCCCATTAGGGGAAGAGGTCCATGCAAATGACAGGTCTATGAGCTCATTGATTTTTCTTTTTTTTTTTTCTTTTTTTTTTCATCTCTGCATTTTGGAAAGGCTGCTAATGTTGTCATGGACTGTTCATCAATCTATATTATTATCTGATTTAATATTACGCCTATTCATGTGGCCTCATTTGTGAAAGACCTGATTGGATTAAGATCACACAGGCTGTAGGGAGGATGGAAGCAATACAATTTTAACTGATCGCCGTGTTTGAATAAAGACCTCAAAGAAGTTTGAAAAGTTTTTCTTTTTTTTTTGATTGAGTGAAATGGTACATATTGTTTGCTTGCCTTGAACAAACACTTTTTCTTCCTTTGAACATTTTACTACTATTGCAGAGGTGAGGCACGCACATCTGGGATACAGCGACCAGTGACATAAGCAACTTTCGATGTCAAATAATCAGTATTGAGCAAACTCAACTCTCCCTGAGGATAGTGGGCGAGCTGTCAGAGCGGTGATGTCAGCTGGAAAAGTAATCAGTCAGCTTGTGTCCAGAGGCAGCTTTGATTCTGTCCCTGTCTCACGCTGCCTGTGGCTCGCCCATGTGGCCTTGTAATGACAAAGTAGCATCCTTGGCTGCCCAATGAGATACAGCTCTATTGCAGACTGCCATAATGAAATATATTTGTTTGCCACATCTTAGTGGCATTACTTTGTCACTAGTGAGAAGAATTTATCAGGAAGGTCATCATTTCTCTGTATCAAGAGCCCTTCCTCCTCCCTTAGTACAAACACAACTCTTCCTAAATGAAGGCAACATCGTCTAGATCAAGAGCCATCTCGTGAAACATCTATAAAATATGACAGCTTCCACGGCACAGGGACAATCGATGGCGGTCTACAGTATCTCCTTGGGCCCGCAGGCTGGAGAGCGCTCCTCTGAAGATCAAGCCGAGAAGTCGCCCCATCAGAGGAGAGGGTTCAAGTTTTGAGGTCGCGTTCAGAAAAATCATTTTTTCCCCCTCGACGTATAAAAAAAATAAGCAGCTTTCTGTCTGTGTTCTGTCTGGGTATGAGCAGAGGCGTTCTCGGAGCACAACAGTGACCACAGGACCGTGAAGCTTTAGAGGAGTCTGCAAAAACACACGCAGCGACTCGTCTCAGGCTAAGACGCCCGTCCGGTGGCTCTTTGTGGCCTCCTTTGTCTTTATGTAAAAACCAATGCTCGCCAATGATGTGTTATGTAAAATTCCCAGAGGCTTGATTTAAATGGTTGGATATCCTCCATGCTAGCTTAGTTATACTCCAGTGCATCGCCCCTAAGAGCACATGGACGCTGCATGAAAAGCAAATGTAAATGCAGCCTCAGCTTCTTAGATAACAAGAAATTATGTCATGGGGTTTTTTCCTCTTATTGTATTATTATAATAATAAATAAAAAAGAGTGAACAACGGAGGACTTTTCTTGCGCAGATGTTTCTTTTTAGCCGTACAATCGCAGCATCCGGCCGTTCCCGTGGCCCCTCTTAAAAGGCAGCTTTAAGATGTGAGCGAGCAGAGGTCCTGTGCCAGGGGCAAGAGTGGCAGCAAACCCACGTCTGCTCTCCTGTAAATATCACACCCACAGAAATGTGGGAGGAAAAGAGGATTTGGAGGGGCCCATGCAGGTCTGCAACAAGACTCCTGGGTCGCCCCTTTGAGTCCTCGACAGATGACCAGGTGGTACTGTATTGTATATTATCAGGTCACGTGTGAGTAGAGAGGAATGCATAATGTACAGTGCATCTGTTACATCTGAGAACAAATTTGACTGAATACTAGACAAAGATTTAGCAGAGTAATCACTGTGCACAAACAGGCTAAAAAATTAACAACCCAGCTTTCTTTCACTTTGACCTTAAACATTATTGAGGTGTGAGGGGGGTTGCATGATATTATATCAGTGTATGTGAGGGTTGAGCCTAAAAATAGAACTGTAACTGATCAATATGTAGGTCTCCTTCTCAAGTTTTGGTAAATAAAACTGTGTTGTTCATCAAGCATTTTCCTGTTAAGCTGTGTCTACTTGCATAAAGGCCCATTTAGGGGTCATGTGTTGTGAACTAGTTCACACAATAAATTCTCTATTTGCATCAGCATCTCGTGTCAAAATTAGTACACAGGTATGACTGATACACAGTGAAACACACTTATCTAATAAAAGATAGTCAGCTGTGGTTAGCTGACTCACTATATTATCAGAAAAATACTTAATACATACAAATATAATTTCCTGCTTGGAACAGTTAGTCCCAAACTTTTTTTGCCCTCTTGTCCCATGTTGGAAGCTGAAAATATTGTTTTTTGCTTCTGAATAAATCTTGCTAACTTAACTTGATAACCTTGTTTGAATCAGAGTGCTCTTTAATAGTATTTATTTCTCAGTCAGTCTAACTGACAAACCTTTTTTCACAGCAGAAATTTTGACCTCATAACAGGAAAAGGGAATAAATAACATAAATTGTGTCTTTTAACAAGCAACAAGGAGCAGAAATTAATGAACTGAGTAGTTAAACCTGTGCTTGACAAATACATTCTGTGAAAAAGGTCTATTCACACACAGTCATTAAACATTTTTATCCCAATTAGTCTGAGAATTATGAATGCCCCCTATTTTGGGAACACCTGATTTAGACTATTAACCCACTCAAACCAACTTTTGCCTAAAAACACTGGACTTCCAACACAGCCACCACAATGAACGCTATATCAGCTGAAAGCATGCTATTAGATCCTCTGTATCAGCAATTATCCACACATTTCCATTAGTTCATTCCACTGATCTGATTTTACTCCTCAAGTCTCAGAGATACAGGCCAAATAAACAGATATAAGAAGACCCAGGCCTCTTTAGTTTAGCAGTCTGAGAAATGCTTCATTTTGATTTTGCTTTGAAAGAGTGTTTTTTTTTTCTTTTCAGAAATGTAATTAGGCGGTTAAAATTAAGAGCTTGAATTTAACTGAAAGAGCATAACATCCAATCTAATTAGAGGACTCTTTAATGAGTTGGAAATTAGCTACAGCATGGTGCACACAGGGTGCCATTGTGGCTTGAACTTGTGCAGGGACCCTGCTGACTGGGTCACCCTTTGTGTTAGATTGGTTCCCACTTGGGAAGCATTACTCACTGAAATATGGTTATGCTTCGCTTATAAGACACCACTCGGATATGTTCTTAATGAGTTCAAATGAAGTGTCCTTTTACATAAACTGTATGTGTTTCTATGTCACCGAGCTGACAACAAACAGAAGAACATACAGCAGAAAACAAGGACAACAAACCCAACCAAACACTGGGATAAGTGAGTGTCGTCAATAAATTGGCTTATATATGTGCTTGGTCAATCATAGGAGATGCATTTTTTTTGTGTGTGCATGAAACAGCACAGAGACAATACATCATAAACTATTGCACGCTCCGCCCTCAAACAAAACCACAGTAAGTTTCATCAAGCAGGCGTCGGTGGACCCACGGCGGCGAGCTGCTTTTCCGTTAGCCAGCACCGCCCCTCATCTGCTGGAGCCCGTCTACCTCTGACCTCCACAACCTCACAGCAACTGCATTAATTTTCCTAACAAAAATCAATCGGCCGAGGAATGAGACAAGAAGGAAGGCCCTTGTTATTACAGCGGGTGGGATACACCCACTGACAGGGAGCGCACGGCTGTTTTTATAGGTAATAGTTTAACCGGGGTGGTGGCTAGGGGACAAAGGAATAGCTCATTTTCCTTGACCCCTCAGATGAGCCATTCCAAATAAACTTACACATTTAATATCATCAGAAAATGAGGCCTTAAGTCAATTTTGGGGTTATTTGATGTGAATTTGTTCTGTGTTAATCACAAGAGGGGAAGCATATGAGACTAATTTGTTTGAAAAGATGGCATCGGAGTGTTGAGGTCTGGGAAGGGGAAAATTATGCATTCAGTCAAGGGCAGGAGAGGGCATATGACTGCAAATTCCCAACCATGTGGCCCGTTTCATTTTTGTTTGTCTATTTATATGCTGGCCAGCCGAACAGACTCACAAACATTCCCCAAAATCAGATTAGGAAATTATGAGCCCCATAATTAACCGGCTGTTTCAGTCGAGAGCTTTGGCTTCCTATTTTCTAATGAAGAGCGAGTGAAAAATGATTTAATAATGCAACAAATGTGCTTTATGAGCTATTAATATGTAGTACATAACATAAACATGACAACAATATTGGCTACACATTTAAAGATCTGAATAAAGTGTCCATGGTGGGCAGAGTATAGAGTTATGACAGTTAAAGAAGAAAGGCAGGCGCTGCACGGAGAGCTTGTGATGCCATTACTCTGACAGCAAGCAGGGGATCATCAGCCCAGAGAGGGAGGTGGAGTGACTGAGTGTGTGTGTTTAAAATGGCCTATGTGTTTAAAATGTGCTGCACAATACCTGCTAATTCTATTAAGTGCCTCTGTGGTGTGGCTGTGTGGTTATGGGTTGATGTAAATGGACGGCTGGTTGACTAAACAATGCAATAGCATTAGAATAAGGTGATTGGATGACAGAGTGGAGTAGAAGGCCCAAGCCCAGCCACCTCGGGCCTTGCCAAGTCCATTACGCGTATTGGAGACATCTTGATATCCGTCATGGGGAGTTGCCAGCCGAGATAGGAGAGGTTGTTGTTTTGTTTAGCCTTCATTGTCAGGATGGCTTCCAGCTCGCGGTACCCGGGTGTAGGTAATGCAATCAAATGAAAACCTCACAAACAACCACCCCCCCTTCCTTTCTTTCAATCCGCTCTGGGACCTTTGAGCTGTTTTAGGGAACTGGTAGTTGACTGGCTCAAGGACAAGCATAGACTTGAGCTCTGATTTGACTTTGCCACCAAGCCGTTTGATTTCATGATGTGTACTTGTTTCCATATATCATTTCTAAAGCTCGTGACAGCCCACAGCGGACACCAACAACAAAGTTAGAGACGAAGAGGAGCGCATGCAACATGGGATATGTGTACAGTGGCCACAGCATGCTACTGCCATAACATATGGAGGCTGAGAAATGCCGTATCGCTATTGTACTATTGAGTAACATATCTGTATTCATTTACATTTTGCATCTACACTGCAGACGATGTATTAGGACACTCTTAGAAAGATGTTTGATTGCTTTTCAGCTAAAAAGTATTCTGGGATTCCTCATGAATTTAAAATTGTGTTTTTTTGTGAGTGGCCATGGTAATGCTCTCCAAGTTGTACATCCAGCACTGTAATGTATCTTTTTTGTTCATCTTATGTACCATGCTCTATTCTTGCATCTACACATTTAAATAATGTACGAATCCAACAAAAGTGGTTCAGTGTTTACAGTATTAAATGTTGAGTAAGTAAACTATAAAATATTCATTTTGCCTCCATATTACTGCATTTTCAAAAAAAGAAAATATAATTAAATGTAGACTGTTCCAAAATGAAAAAGTCAGAGTTAAAAAGAAAAAACAAAACTTACACTACACTGGTAAAATGATGTCATCTGATCAGCAGATTTTAAAATTAAATGCTATTAAGATTAGTAATAGTGATATATGAATACGAGTCACCTTTTATCACCCACAGCTGCAGCTACTGTCTCATAAAATAAGGCATCTTATCATGTATTAATCGTGTTAGATGAGTAACAAGTCAAGCTGTGATTTTCAGGAGAAATGTGTGGGGTCAGACATGTATTGGAATACGTCCTGTGTCTGCACAGAGCCTGGCCTTATTCTTATCCTCTCACTCTAGGAGCCAGTCATTAAAAGCACTTGTGTGGAGTGTGATTGTTTGAGTGTGTTCATTGGAGACAGGTGTCAAGAGGTTGTTTCCACTGCTATAATTACTCCACGACACAGCGCTTACCACAGGAGCCGCAGCCTTTCCTCAAACCGGGAAGAAATTGCTTGGATTTAATGTAACGATTTTCCCCCTGATATTAACCAGCTGTGCGTGACACCGGGCTCGAGCGAGGAGATCAATTCCCCGCGAAAGTGTCGTCTTCTTCAGACAGGCCGGTGAGCCAGGATGAGAGGGAGAGTCACGGATCGGCACTTCCACCACCGGGGGGGATGTTTGGATTAGAGGCTGGCGGTTCGCTGGAGGTGTCTCACGCCCTGCTCCCTCTCCCACCCTCACTCCCCCTCCCAATGCCACTCCCTCCTTCTGTACATGATACCAGGTACGGGGCAAGGTGCTCCCGGAGGAGGGAGGGGATATATATATACACTTAGGCTGGGGAAAGGTCAGGCGGGCTGAATGTGGCAGGCAAACAGGCAGCGGGGGTCTGGGGGCTTGGGGATGAATCACAGGAGAATTGGTGCATGGCAGTGAATGAATAACCCGCCATGGCTCCCCAAACCCCATTATTTCCCTCCTTCTCCAGCGGGGCCTGAAATTCATGTCTGCGCATGCTGCCAGTTCATTAGGGGGAGGATGTCATTCCTCTTCTGGCTGCGGCAGGACAGGCCAGGCGGGCCCCAGGAGGACCCAGCCCTGTTTAATTCCACATCAACCGCTCCACTGAGGGCCTTAATCTCTGCTTGTGTGATCAATACTATATCAGTGTAAATTAAAATGACAATTTTAAAGTAATTAAGCCTGTTAATGCTCGATTCAAATGTCATTATTTGCACGAGGGGAGGCAGATGGTCAGATGCTTGTACTAAGTCTGTGTGTGTGTGTCAGGGAGTTTTTTTTTCTTTTCTTTTAAATGGGGTGGGGGTGGGGGGGTAAATTACAAGCCATGTCCATAGTGACAGGTAAAACGCTTTAACTGGCACAGGCCGATGTTGCCGCTGCAGCCACCAAAAGAAGGGCTTAACAAAAGCAGATTAACTCTCCACCCATGCCAGCTCAGAGACCTCTCCAATTTCAGAGGAGGATAACCCAATTGCTGAAATCTGATTTGTACAACCAAACCCAATTACGGCCATATTAGATGAGAAGTGGCAGGGAGAGAACGCTTGCCGAGGGAGGCAGGAAAAATAGAGGGGGTGGAAGAGGTGGGAGAGGGTGCGGGGAAAAAAAAGAAACGTTACACAATAAAAATGCACTTAACTATAGAATGAAGCCCAGCAGTAATTGTGTGATTCGATTATTTTTGTCTCCCTCCTCACTCGGCTTTTGAGAGGCTATTTGGAGTCATTGTTAGAGTGAAATAAATGGGGCCCAACGTTAACCTTGTCCCCCGTGTCTATGCGTGTGTTTGTGCGTCCCGTCTCATGTGAAGTGAGGTGATGTGTAAGTGAAAGGGAAATGAAATGATCACATTGTTGGTTGTTATTATGACGGGCTCAGAGGCCTCGGCCAGTGACCCTGCACTCCTCTTGGACCAGATGCACCAATTACACCCAATCACTCCGCTTAGGGGCCACACAGGGGCCCAACAACCACGCTCACTACTGCAACTGCTGAGCCAGGACATACCGCCAAGAAGAATCAGACGTTTCCACGTTCTGCTTCTTCATTTTCCTCAATGCTCTCTGACATATCAACCTATACCAGATGACAATAAAATGTTTTATAAACTGCCTCCAGTGACGAGCAGTCCATTTCGTGAGGCCCTGAGTCAGTCTAATGAAGCGGCTAACAGAATTGCCTTCTGCGGAATAAGCCCATATCTCATAATTAGCAGCTAACAAGTCACATGGTGACAAAAGAAGAGGAAGTGCAGTGATTCAAAGCAGGTCATTAGCACAGCCATATAGATCAGTGGTGGGTGTGTCCATCAATGCTCAGCACGTTCGGTGCAAAAGCAGACAGCTGTCACAAGATGGAATAATTCTGTGACACTGCTGTCACCCGCGTTGAACCATCTCAGTGACAGTTGTCACAGCTGGAGGACATCACCAGAAGGTGTAATTATTTGGCAGTTCTGCAGCAAAAGCCTGCAGTGGTGTCACCACATGATAAAAAAAATGTCTGAATGCTAATTATTAACATGTTATTAACATGCATCACATCACTCTAACATGATCTGCATTTAGGGTGTAGGTGTTGGTTTAGAAACAGTTTATCAACAATCAGAAAGTATATACTGAATAAAAATACTGAAAACGTCAAGTAAGTTTTCCCTAAATGAAGTGAAGACTAGGCTTTATGTTGTGAGCTATTAAAACCTCTGAAATCTGACTGACTTTATCACAAAGTCTGCAACAGTCCAACACGGACCCTTAGCACTGTCCTCAGTGGTGCTGCCCCATGAATTATTAAATACATGCCAATAGTGAGCAGATAGAAAGCATCCCTGCTGAAAAACAAGGGCAACCTGTGGGTATTTAATTAGCAGGGTGGGTGCTCCTTTGCATGCCTGATCATGCAGGGTAAAGGACACCCAGGGGCTGGAGAGAAGCTTGGCATTGTATTGGTTTGCGTCCAAGCTGTCCGATCCATCATGCTGTCTGTTGACTGGTGTTTGCAGAGCCGGCCCTTATTAATTATCAGCTCATTTGGAGGGGGGAAGGTGGAGGGTGTCAAGGGTGGAGTGTGGGCGGAAGGTGGTGGGTCCTCTTTGATCAATGTGAGCAATCGCTCCAAGAGAACTCTACCGAGGGTGATTAAGGTCAGTTTGTCCTGGCACACTCGATGCCTCTTCCAGGAGAGGATGTGCAGATGCCCCTGGGATGAAGATGTGGAAGGTGAATGTGTTGGCTGTGGGTAGCTGATCCACATCACTGTTTCCTACTGACAGCTGCTAGTGATTAGGTTTAAGTCTGGAGGGTTGAGCACAGTGTAGCACTTCTGCTCAGTATACCCTGTTTAACTTACTTACTATCTATCCATCCATCCATCCATCTATCCATCCATTTATCCATCCATCTATCCGTCTATTTAAAGGTTGGGTTTGTTCAGGTCTATCTTAATACAACACTTGCTTGCCGTTATGTACACAAAAAGTTATTGGTCACCGTAATCATTAGTATTCTCCATTCTGGATGTAAAAGGATCCTTTCCAAATGTGATTCCTATGTAGGTGAGATGGGACAAAACCCACCATCCTCACCCTCTAAGTAAATGCATTCAAAAGTTAAACCAAAGCTAATATGAAATATGAGGTTACAAGTTAGGCAAATTAAAATTTTCAATACAAAACATATGATTATTTTATGTGTCATGACTGTTGTAGATTTGAACTGACGCAACACTGTGTAAATCAGAAAAAAATTACCTCTCTTGACTAGAAATAAAAAACATTACACGTATTATTAATCATCCAAACGCACAATACTAGAGTGTATAAGGTAGATAGTAACACTCTAAAAGAAGCCATCCTACATAATGATGTTTCATTTCTTAACTTGGTTCTGTAAGTAATACTTCAGTAAAAGCTCTGAAAACTTAAACCACTGGCAATAATGATCAGAATAACACAATAATCTGGCAGAATATGGTGTCCTTGCATTATTTAAGTACATAGGCACATGTTGCTGTGCAGACTTTTGTGGAGTAAAGTGACTGGAGTGGGATGGTTGGGGGTCTTTTTTCTCGTTGGAGAGCGGGACTGTGAGAGCTGTGAGGGCTCTCAATAGACAGAGGATTATGGAAATCAAAGCTGAGAGATTAGCTAATGGGAATATAATGGCCACTGACTGGCTAGGTCAGCTGGGCCATGCAAATGAAGCAGCCATATCCAGTGGCGAGGAGGAAGAATCAATACGTAAGGACAAAGTGCTGGCTGGAGATTGAGGAGATGCGAGACAGACACACATGTATGTGCATGCCGGAGTATGGGAACACACACAAACACACAGACTGAGGGCCTGAAGCCAGCAGACAGGAGTGAGCTTTCAGCAACAGGACCCGGCTCAAGTGGGGAACCGGAGATATCGCCAGCTCCGGCCCCGCTCCCTCTCACTGATGTCAACAGGCAGCATGTGATTCTCCCCGACGCCTGGCTCTCATCCCCACTGACACAGCACTGAGATGCAGATGCTGGTCCGGCCCCACTCTCCACGCTCCATCAAATATCTATTCATCCCGCCTTGGCCCCAAAACAGAACAAACGTCCTTGTGGACAATCAATAGTGCTGCTACCGGGACGGCCAAGTATTACGACAGCATTTAGATACACTAAGTAGTTTATTTTCCTACAAACTCTGGACAATCTGACATCCGCCATTTAGGATGTGCGGATATTAACCTTCTTCGGATGTACGAGGTAAAGTGGGTGTCGTAAAATGCAATTGACTGGGACACATGACGGCTTTCATCATCAAACTAAATGGAACGTCGCCTCTCTTATATATCAGAATACCAATTTTGAGCATGTCAGAAAAATTTCAATTTCAGGTGGGAGCGGCAGGACTCGGGCTCCTCGTGCCTGGCCTCTCCCCTCTCATTTTCATTCCTGCCCGCTCTGCGCGGCCATTCATCAGGGCCCGGGCAGAGGACACCTCCCGCCTGCTCACAAATGCATGGAGCAGGCAATAAAATTAACCTTGTGGCAATTGTTTTCCCACCCGTTTGATGGCCCCGTGTCAGCTCATCCGTTACAGCGGGAAGGAATAAAAAAGTCAAGCTCGGATGTGCAAAAAATTATGACTCTTGGAGCGGCGTGGGGGTGTGTTGGGTGTGTTGGGGTGTGTGTGTGTACCTGAATGGAGCCGAGCTAATGCCAGATTATGGAGTCAAAACCCGATCAATCAGTGTTAGGGAGTAGCTGAAAAGATAGCGGCTTGTTGATTTGTGTCTGGAAACAATAAAGAGCATCAAGAGCCTGGTAGGTGGTTATTATGAAGACAACTGAGCAACAAGATGGTGCGATATTTTTACAGTTCAGCCAGCCAGCATCCCTGACCCGGCCCTTTCACACTGGGCGGGGAGGGACAAGACGGAAGAGGGAGGAGGGTAAGGGGAGGGGGGGATAAAAATCCTTCAGAGGGTGTTTATTTGCTCTCAACACCTCCTAAGCGATCAATATTTTTAATTTGGGTCCGAGTTATTATTTTTCACATCACTGCGCCGGGGAGCAGAGTAAAGTGGCTCATATTTTAGCACTAAAAAGATCGATATGACAGGCTCACCTTCACTCTGCCCCCTCGGTGGCTGGGGGCCGCACATCATAATGGACGGTGGCGAGGTACACCCGGCCCGCCTCATGCTGGAATCACATCATTATCTGTGGCTGGAGACCCCCCCCCACCCCAACATACACACACATAACCTCCCAACTCTCACACACACAGCCACAACTCCCCTCCGCCCCCCACCCTCCACAGCAGGACAACAACACCTCCACCTCCAACACAACTGATTTACTCCCCTCGGCTAGGTCCAGTCCAAACACACACACACACACACACACACACACACACACACACACACACACACACACACACACACACACACACACA
>JBAJHX010000033.1:4128744-4155078 GCA_037176925.1 Amniataba percoides | reverse complement strand
ACACACACACACACACACACACACACACACACACACACACACACACACACACACACACACACACACACACACAGGTAAACACTTTATCAGAGCGCTGTTTATGTGGAGAAGCCTCCTGTGTGTGCATGAAAAGCAGCCCATGCCCACTGCAGCGATGTTCTGGGAGGGCAAAAGGCTGAGTTCCCCCAGATCTGACTCCTTGTAATAAATGCATCAATTTCTCCACCTCTTTACGCAATCTATTAATTATATCTGCATTTTCAGACAAAATATTTTCACACAGGGAAGGCCCACTCTCTCTGCCTCATAACTCACACCTGATGGCAGATTCATTGATTGTCGCTCAACCCATGTCCTGAGAGTGTGTGTGTGTGTGCGCGCGTTGGCGTCTGTGTTTATTCAGTTTTGTCACTATATATATGTGTGTGTGTATGCACTTATGTTTGCCCTGAGACTATGAGTGATGGCCGAGGAGAGTTATGGCCTGGCGATATTACCGCGCTGACATCTACTCCATTCAAGTGGCCTCAGTTGGTGCCGTGCTTCTCACCATATTGAAATAAGAGCTCTCTTGGATTTAGTTAGCAATATTTTAACCTGCTTATATGCCTGCTGTGGACTTTTTAAACACAGAGCTGAGAGGTGGAGGAGGGAGGAAGGGAGGAGGAGGAGGGGGGTGCTGCTCCTGCTAGTTAACCTCTGTGTGTAAAACCAACAGAGTGTACACATGGACCCCTCCTCTATGACCCCACTTTCCTCAGCAAAGTATATAATCTCTATATGCAAGCTGGTTTTGTTTCATCATAAACAGTGGAACAGAGGGGTGATATAGGATGCAGTTAAAAAGAAAAAAAAGAGGGGGGTGGGTGATAAATGAGAGTGACACGCATTTCTGGGTAATACCGTAAACACACTCACGCTGAGGCCCTGTCAGCACAGAGGGACACTAAGTGTTCATAAATTCCTGGCCGAGCAGAGCGGTACTGATGATTGCATTACAGCACGCTGCCTGGAGGAGAATTAAGGACTCACCTCTGGAGCAGAGCGAGACAGAGCTGCTGGCAGCTACTGACAGGGCTGCTCTGCTGACCAGGGATCAGGCGGCAACACGGGCAGAAGAGGCATCTAGCTGATGCTGTTAATCGTCCAGCTGAAAGCCTTAAATTTACAACGTGACACTTTCTGTGCCTCGCTCGTAGACGCATCAGCACGAGGCTGTTGTCACATCTCTTTTGAGAGATCTGAATGCTAGAGCCGGTCCACTTCAGTAAAGACTTAGCAGGATTTGCTTCACCTGCATGAGTCAGTTCTGCACAATACTTGTGCACTTGTCTTTTTTCTATTCTAACTTTTCTTTCTAACTATTTGAGCCACAGAGCTAACCCAAAATCTTTTCCAACTGCACTGAGTTTTAGGCACTGAAAATTTGGAACAGCTTATCTGCTGATGTGACAATATGACATGTAGCTTCTGGTGATACATACACATATCACACATATCACAAAGAAAAAATACCAGCTCCAACATTAGATGTGCGTCTGTATACTTTCAAATTATAAATATTCAGACTAAGAGCATTTTTTGTAGGGGATTAGTTGTGATGTCATGTGAACCAAATCAGTCATCAAAATTTACAAATCAAGTTTTTATCTTCCTGAATATTGAGTAATCTCATGTTAGGATTTTTCACCTACATGTCCTCTTCTTTTTCTTTAGACGTCTATTATGCAGTTTGTACACACTAACATAAAACTCAGACTTCATGGTACTGAAATCAAAAGCTTCGAACAATTTGCTTTGTACGTCCAGTATGAGTGTTTTAGATTCATGACACAAATTGGTGAGGATGACGCGTTCACATACTACAACACGGGACCGAAGCAGCCGCAAGCAAAAACACACACATACATGCACACACACACACAACCGCAGGGTAAAAGGAGACAGCGGTGTCCTGTCAAGCCACAGAGCCTGATTTATCCTCTGTCGCTGCTCTCATTTCTGTCCTGCAGACCACAGACATGAGGGATGCCTTTAATTTCCCATTAAAATGCCCTGGAACAACTGAGGGCCGAGGAGTGTGTGCCGCCGCGTGTCTCTGTCTGTGTATGTGGGAGGCTCGATTAGACCGCGTGACAGCGGCAGGTGTGTGTTCGTGCATGCAGGTCCGCGGGCGTTTTCTCTTAAGCAGTACAGACAGCGGAGTACGAGTGTGTCAGGAAGCGGTAACATCAGTGCATATCATTCCACATGACATGGGCTGCAGCTCCAGGGCCAGGCCCACGATAAATATTAATGGCCAAGAACAAGTGGATTGGGAGTTGAGTTATCAGGGCGGGCCTTCCTAATTGACATTTTACCTGCTGTATACCTTAACAGGGCTGTAAAACACCAGGCCCGCGCTCAGCCGTAGGGGGGGACGTGTCAGTCAAGCTCTTCTCCATCACCGCTGCCATCCTCTGGGAGGAGAGAAGGAGCTCCGGCACGCCCGGACTTCTCATTGTTCACATTCAGCATCAAGGTGTTACATGTCGCATTTTAACACCAAGAAACGATTACAGCTTCATTTAGACAAATTGAGATCCAGCAAACAGCTTTCTCCAGCCACGAAGCTGCATTTTAAGAAATGAAATGAAATCTAATTTTAACAAAAACTGTTTTTAATGACACAAAAGTTCACTTCAGATCCAGATTTCTGACTAAATAAGTAATTTCTCTCAAAAACTTAGAGGGCATTTCTCTGTGGTATTTGACATAATGCCGTTCAAGGACACTTGAAGATTAATAATTTTGTCAGTTTTAAGGGCAGTTAGAGCTTTATTTTTCATTACAATTTTAATGCTGAATATTTGTCCATAAGGTTTAAAAAAACTGGAGAAAATATGAGAAAAAAATACAACAACTCCCAACTTGAGCACAAATTGACATAATCTAATAGCTTGTTTTGTCCAATCAAAACTCAAAAACCCAAAGAGAATCAATTTATCATCATAGAATAAAACAAGGAAATCTTCATCTAAGAATCTTGAAGCAGTTGATTTGGGGGTTTTTGTACACAAAAAAATTGTTGTTGATTAAGTTTGTGCCAACTTTTTAATCAACATTTTTTTTAGCTCTAATCTCAACTTCAGAAAATATTTCTCAAAAACAGAACTTCACACATTCATTCATCAGTCACATTCCTGTCTTTCACAGACACAGAAATGCAGTTCAAACACACGCTCACACAGGGCAGGCATGTAAACAACCTCACTGGCCTTTACCACACACTTGCCACATTACTACACTCACACTCATCCCAAACACTCACTTCTCTACTTCCAAAGAAACTACGTGTGCGTGACTCCATCCAGAAACACACGCTCATACAAAGTGGAAGCTCTGGACCCAGAAAAGTGTTCCCACTTACATTATCTGAAAATTGACAGGCGGGGCAGACAACAAACAATTATCCCCGGAGCACGGGGGGAAAAAATCGAAGATTGAGAAAACAAATACGAGTGATGTCATCAAAGCTAAATGGCAAGCCCGGTGTGAGAGAGACTGGAGAGTCTATTCATATTTACTGTTGCCAGGATTTCAATATCAACATCATAGAAAGCGCATCAGATGTTTCCCTTTCCACTGACTGATTCACAAAGAGAAGCACAAACTGCCTTCTCTATTTGATGAAAATGAAAATACAACAAAAAGGTTAATCTATAGACAAACACCATTAAATAAACAGCTCATAATGCCGGGATATTAGCGGCGCTTATAGGAAATGGCAGATAATTATATTTTCTAAAGGCCAATGTTTGTAATATTTTTTTGAAAAGAGCAAATGTGACTCAGCGCATGCTGTGATTTATGAGCGTTTGTGGGGGTGCAGTGTAGCGTGGTGATAACGGCAAAAACATGGAGGAAAACCAAGACACAACTTAGTGATAGCAGACAAAGCGGGACCAATCTCAGTGTTATAATTTTCTCTAAATCTCTTGGAAATGCAGAGATCATCTTCTAATACACCTCTAGTGTGTCAATTAAGCATGAGACGACGTAAAAGAAAACTACACTTAAAAGCAGGTTTCCTTGTGAGCCTCAGGACAGTAACAGAGTTATTACTGCTGTTAGGTTTAAGTATCTGGCTCCACCAAGAGGCCATGTGTAAAACAGCTACTTACAAAGGAATCAATGAAGAGGCTCAGTCACCAAGATTATGGGATCAGTCATAAGCATAATTCCATACATGGCCAAATTACATTCAGAGATGTCTGTGTTATTCATTGACGAGTCAGCTAAACAGGTAAATTAATATATAATTGATTTTAGAACGTTAACATCTTTCAGTGTAAGACATTACCCCACTATTGGGTAGGATTCTTTGACAAAATAGGACAAAATCAAATCTTTGCAATGACATTTAGCTGTTTTATGCAAGCCAAGGTGTTTTTACACTGTGTATCCATTGCTGTGCAATTGACTGTATTAAAAACCTAATTTTACTGATAAAAAGTTTATATAAACTAATGCTAAGGAAGTCATGATTTGCAAATAAATCCCAATAATCCATAAAGAAGCAGTCCCAAAACATTTCGAGTTTTAATCTGAGTGCTGACAACAAAATGATTTCCAAGCATCTACTGTCACCTGGTGGCCATCTGCTGTCACTACATACTCAGTGAAAGGCAGTAACTCAGTATATCGCTGGAGATATATTTAGTTGTGATTTCAGTCTCCTGTTCACTTGCATTTACTAAAAGCTTCTTTATACACAACACAGTGTGCTTCAACCAACATCTGCAAATCAATCAGCTTAAGGAAGGTGTCAGTTCATGCGTCTTGTTTCTAGTCTATCTGTGGGTCTTAGCCACACACGCTAAAAGATGCACTGATGAATTTAATCATTATAAGCCAATCGAGACCAAACACCATGCTTAACAAAACTACAGCTGCATCTTTCTCTGCTTTTTACACACTTTCACAAGTTTCATGCGATAGCGAGAGATAGCTTTGAATTGATATTAAGTCGACAGCAAGTGTCAACCACAAGCTAAAACTCCACCACAGTGTCCTAATTTAAGAGCCGTGTTAACAAAATGACTTGTTTGATGACACATGTTTACTGTCGACGTCTGAGTTGTTTCCTTGTTAGTGGCAGACAAGTTTGGCAGCATGAAAGTCAAATGATTCATCGTGCTATTACTATTGTTGCTATTACCTGTAGATCAGTCAGACACTACTGGTAAAGCTACAACTGCAGAACTACTGTTTAGAGTTCAAAATGGTTTATGGTTTATGGTAAGATGTGCAAAGACAGTTTGAAAGGTGGGAAGTTCATTAATTTTCTTGTATCAAAGATTTTTAGGCATCACGTGTGTTTGACAGCA
This sequence comes from Amniataba percoides, assembly GCA_037176925.1. NCBI lineage: Eukaryota > Metazoa > Chordata > Actinopteri > Centrarchiformes > Terapontidae > Amniataba > Amniataba percoides. The sequence goes on along the minus strand of JBAJHX010000033.1, from coordinate 4,149,709 downwards.
GACTTATCGTTTGATGCAACAAGTCTGAGGTCTTTAGAGTTAGAGCTTAATAAACAATAATAAAAAAAAAACTACTTTTATGCCTTTTTTTTAGAACTATGTGTACTACATATTTCTGCATCTTGTGGGAGAATAAGGAAAGATTCTCTCATGTTATTCTAACTTTATTTAATGTGTAAGCACATTTTGGCTGATCAGTCCAAATTAAATCTTAGTCTTTAAAACAGACTGAATAATGAAAGAAAACTACTTCTCCATCTGTGGTGCACCCCGTAATCTACACTTGTAAGCTTTGAAGAACACTACAGCACATTTTAGAGTTTCTTCTTTCCCATCTCATGTGAATGCATCATCACTGTATCAAACAGCACTCACTGTGAAATGCTCCTGGGATTTGTAGTTCTCATCGAGGTAGACACGGGCTCTGTTGTACTCCTTCATGGCATCACTGGACAACAGCTCTCTGATGGACACGACACAACACACACACACACACACACACACACACACACAATGACAATGTGTCAATAAAATAGCCTTTTTTTCTAGTTGAAGACACATTTAAAATAACTGTGTTAAATAAAGTTCATATGTATCATGAACCTAAATTCACCTATAAGGCTTATTCTTTGAAAAGAAAACATGTTTTCCTGTGCTGACGTAAAGCTGTGATGTGACCAGTGGGGGGAGCAGTCTGTTCAGTTTAAAACACACTAGGTCTATCACAGAAACGTCTAAGATATTTCCATTGTCATAAAAAAAAAACAATTAGGCAAACAGCTAGCTCACGAGCACAATACTTACTTGACAAAACTATCCACGTGTGACATGGACGCCTCATAATTCTTCCCACCCACCTCTTGACAGTGCACTGCCAAGAAGTGAGGCTTATGTGTCTGTACTGTCTGTAAGAGAGCAGAGGAAAAAAAACAGGTCAAAGAGGAGGGAAAGGGACAAACAGTTCCACTGCACTTCATTCTGCAGTGCAAGTGCATCCATAACAGCTGTACCAACACTACAATAGGCCCATTTGCTCATAATAAACAAACCTTAAGTTGAATTATTCAGTGGAGCACAAAACCTATATGAGCGTGGCGCCTGGGCCTCCACAATTCTTCCTAACTCCAGTCTGTGACATGCTACTATATTTACTCAAGACAAAGTGCCTTGCTAATGTAGGCAGAAGGCACTTAGTGAGCTTGTTCCACAAGCACAACGTCGGTCCCTCTTCATCTAACATCAGGGATGTGCCTGCAGTGGAGTATGTATGTACAGCAGGGTGTGACAGATGTTCACACGTCACAACTCGTGCAGACACATCACTCACTCCACCAGTAACAGCTCCACGGCTGCACGGATATGTCAGGAATGTTTGGCACAATGTGGGCAATGCTCCGGACAATACAGGGGAAAAAAAAAGAAGTTGTTGTAAAATTAGTATAAACTCACATGCTTGTTCTATAATGAGATAGTAGGTTACATCGTATACAGAGTGAAACTGGTAAGACTTCCTGCAGGCTACCTCTTCCAGAGTCACATGACCTCACGCTGCTTTCTTTGAACATTCCCTCTCACATATAGTGAGGTGTTTGTGAGCACGCTGTCAGAGGTGTTCAGAGTGGCCGACCTCTAATGGAAAATCGATACCATGGAGTGATTTAGAGCACTCACAAGCACTCACAGGGTCGGGCCTACTGATTGTAGGCAGAGGACATACATCAATGTCACGGGGTGCTGGGGAGAGTGGACGAGCGACAAATGGTCCCTGGACCCGAACAGAGTCCTGCTGCTTCGCCGGCACCCCACCTCAGCGCTGCATTATGCTCAGTACAGGCCCAATCAAATAAAAGTAATGTATGGCAATAACACTATGGATTTTCCATCAACCTATGGCTTGTCACTTAGCCCGATGACCCGAGAGCGAGGCCCTACAGCAGCTCAAACTTGAAAAGATTAGTGGACCTATCAACTCACGGTGGAAAAGGTCACAGTCTCAAGGAGCCTGCAACTAATGTCAGGCTCCAATGTGACGTGTGTGACGTGTACGTGTATGCGCACGTCAAAGCGCACGTGCTCGTGTTAATCGACTGCATTCTATTTATCTTTCCAGGCCGTAAATTCAGGTCCATGTTGGCAAACAGACAGTATCCAGGTGGTAATTTCATTACAAGAATCACCAATGCTATCAGCCCAAAACCAAACAGCAACAACCAGTGACCTTATTTTACTTCGCTCAAGAGCAAACCTGTGACCAAATCCAATTAAATCCACCACCGTTCACAAGAAAACTCTGTTGACATTTGAGTCGAGTAGCGGACGAAATATTGACACGTTAAATACTGTATCTATAAAACCTGGTTTTATGATGGGCAACAACAGTAGTGGCCTCTCTAAACAACCCTCAGACAGTGACAGCTGCTGTGGCGGTGGTGCGACAGGCCTGTCTGTCTGTCTGTCTGTGCTGTCATGACTAACAGAGCACTGCCATATGGGACCATTTTTCACCCTCACAAGAATGTCAGACACCCGAGTGTTTGATATGGAGGTGTGTCCTGTTTTTGGCTTTCTTTTGCTCTCTCTCTCTTCTCTTCATCTCACCGTAACCTTCTTGACAACATCTGAATTCACAGGAGGTTCCTGTTTGTCTAAAATACATATTTGTCAAAGTGTGGCCTATTACAGTAAGAACAGCCCAACCAAAGGCATTACCCTCCAAACTCTTAAACCCTCCCTCAGTTCTAACAGCAAATCTCCACAACGCTCAATGCTAAATGTGTTTTATCATGTTTAATTGTTTTTATTTTGATCATAGAGACGACCTTGTGACGTGCTAAAAGACACAAGCAAACAAACTTTAATCAACAAATCGTCATCTAAGCAGAAAAGGCTGACTTATTTCTGAGGATACTTGAAGTGTGCTCATTGCTGGAAATGGACAAGTGAAACATTTGAAATAATTGAGCCAAACAAACTATCATGTATCAGCTGGATTACAAGCACTGAAATAGTGCTGTAGTTACTATTTTTCATGAACTGAAATGGTGTGGTAAGGGTCAGTCAAAGTTGAAATGTCATTCTGAGAGAACAGACAAATGCTGATGAAGTGTTATTTGACATTTAGGTGGTGAACGTAGTTGGAATTTGAGTTAAGTTGAAGCAACCTTACTTGACGAGTTAGACACAGTTTTCATTTAGTACATTTATTCAATGCATGCATTTTGTAAGTTCTAAAATGTTCTCACAGTTAAAGAACATATATTACAGCTAAGCTAATAATGAGTTATGAGGAGCCTAAATCTTTATGCATTCTTTATGGAGGACTGCCTGGCTTGGTTTGGTTTGGCTTGGTTTGGTGCCACAACTGAGGTCACTATGCTGATAATTCATATATATATTCAGATAGATTTTATAGCCTCTGACAATTTGGAATCTTTACTTTTGTCAAAGAATATAAGTGTTTCCACAGTTTCTTTCGTCTTCATGAACTAATATAGAGGTCAAAAGCTGCACTGTGCACCAGATATCGTCTCCAAGACAGAGAGGGCCATTGATGAGAACTAATCAGGGGAGCCTGAGTCCTATTTCATGGTTCCTATTTAGAGGTGAAAAATTAGCACAGGAATCTGAGACGTTTGTAAGATGACGTACTACGAGGAGTCTTTGCTTTGCTGTCTGACGGCACATTCACACGACATTCAAAAAGAATAAAGAGAATATAATATGAAGCTTCAGATACAGTCTGGAGTTTGTGAAGTTAATTCTTTCTATTAAAAGATCTAAAATTAATTACAATGCTTTTTCAATACATCTCTCCGTCAGACCGGCCTGAGGGCTCAGCAGCCATAATATAATCACAGATTGGGTATTTAAACAAACCATGAAATCAATGACCTATCTGGTGACCTTCAACTGACAGATCACAAGACTGGATGTGGGGATTTACCACCATCGCTGGCCTGTGATGGGACAAGTTTCCAATGCAAATCAGTTGTGGGATCATTCAATTCAGTGCGGTGCAATGCAAACGAGTGTTTATAGTGCAGCAGGAGCAATGCCGGATTCCCATGTAACCCTACTGCACACATTTGGAGCAGGCAAATGGCCCTGCTTTGCTTATGTGTAAATGACTGGGATACCCTGAGAAAGTCCTGATACAGGATTTGATTGGAAGGAAATGAGAAGCAAAGACTTGTGACATTTTTCTGCAACTAAGTCTGATGGATGTCACTTTCCTGTTATGTGCTACCTCTGATATTCACAGCAGCTGAGAACACAAGAAGAAGCTGAACGAGTAAGAACAGAGACACTGTTTCACTTTATGATCAGTCTTTGCATCTGTGAGTAAGAGCTGACTGCCAGGTGTCAATATCTGCCTTTACACTCATGAAACTCAGAGTTTGATTCCTGTGAATAGTTAAGGTGACCCTCTTAGTTGAAGAAATGCATCAGAGTTGCAGAAAGCAGCACAGTTGGTTCTCTAGTTCTTCCGTCAGTGAGTTAACACTGCAGGCTTCGTCTAAACTGCCTTAATCCTGCAGCTTGATATGACGGGGGAAACACAGACTCGGCAAAAAGAGCAAGGCAGCGACACAGGAGTCAGATCAAGAGGAGAAACAGTGAGCGCTGTGGCAGGTTTTTTTGCGGTGGGTGGTGCAAACATGCCTGTGAACTATGACCGAGTTGTGACATAAAATAAATTATTTGATTTCCTCAAAGAAACCCCTCGCGCTGCAGATCTGCTGTGCTGCTGAAGGGCTCGAGATACAACAGCTAGGACACACACCGACCAACAGACACATATAACTAGCTCTGTAGGAAGACTGCAGGTACCAACAGGCAGCTATGCACAACGGCCTTTGGTTGGAGTCGCACCTCTGTAAAAGCCAGTTTAACAGCTTTTATTGTTTATTTTCCAGGATGTTACAGTGGAACTACAGGGCGATACATTTTGAGGCATAAAAAAATGATAGTTTTTTTTCCTGACAAGCTGGGACTGAAGTCAGTGACAGTCGAGTAAAAGTAGAATGCACCAGGTCGACTTGCAGCATCGAAGGCACGTGGCGTTGGCTGAGCGGCGTTACAGTGTGAATTGGCAACACCGGTTTCAAGTCTTCTTAAATGTTTCCTGATGACAAGATGTGCCTGCATGATTAAAGCAACAGTGCTGATTCAATTCACTGGGTGTGCGACCAAAGTTTTCCTGTGTGAAACGGCCTCTGGATTCTTGCCAATTCACACAAAGCAGAAGTCATGACACTGTGTATTCGACATAGTTCGGTCTTGAGGTTTTTACAGTGAAAAACACACCATAGCTTGAAGAGTTCATGACCAAATAGCAGGCGATGGACCAGAAGACACAGTGAGCGCATTGTAAATGTGTGTGTGTGTGTGTGCGTGCAGAGGGGGTCACGATGGGCGAGTGCAGTGTAGCTGATCGTAGTTAACTCAAGCCGCCGCCGCCGCTGCTGCTGCTGGTTGTTCCCAGCCGCGCGAGTTCAGAGTCTGATGCTTCTTTCCATGACGTCAGCCGGCAGCGGCACAGAGCTGGCATGAAGCTACAGGCCTGCCTGGTTCACACAGGGGCACACCTCTCTCCCTCTCCTGTGTGTTTTCCTTCTCTCTCACTCGCTCTCTCTCACTCACTCACTCACTCTATCTCTCTCACATACACACACACAAACATGATACCTGGCTCTAAAGTGCGCAATCCTGCTGCACAATGCAAACAGAATTCCTCAACAGCCATAACCAGGACATACCTTGCCACACACACACAGATATGCAGACACACACACACACACACACACACACGCTCTATGCTTATGATTTTCAGTAGCCTCAGTGTTACACAGGCGGGAATCACCTGGCAGTCCGCGTGTTTTGGCACGCCTGCAACAGTAATAATTACAAGGAAGAGTAAAGTATTGTTGAAACCTGATCTCAGAAAACTGCAGAAGCCATGCAGCTGAGAAGATGTTTGTTCATCTGTATTTTCTTCAGTAATTAGCTGTGCACTGCACAGCACAGGGAGAGGGAATTCTTTTGGCATACTGAGAGACCTTTAATACATGTAGATTAGATGGTGTGAGAGAAATCACAAAAACTACCCAAAGTGGGATGTTCCAAACCACTTTCAAAGATGTGAGACCATCTTTAAGCCCAAAGCAATTCTGATATGTTTACTGAGATCAGGTTCCACGTACGGTACCTGTAAACTGAGTTCCACTGAAAACTGCATGAACAAATCTACGGCTACGAGCAGTATTCAGACATATCAACACTTGAAGTGGCTGTCAATAAACTTTCTTGTTTTTCTGCAGTGACAGCTCCTGCTACATAAGTTATCTTCATAAGATAACTTATGTAGCATACTGATTGATGCAGTATCTGCGTAGGCCTGGCCTTAAAATTGCTCCACATATCACATGAAATACCTGTTGATACACCAGCAGTTAACCAGTTAAGGTGTTTCTCTCCTGTTCACCCAAAATTAAGCTACTCTGTATGTCAGTTACTTGTGACAGCTTGAATCAGAGTAATGTACAGAGTTAAACAGCAGAAAGGAAACTAAAGCTTGCTAGACCCCCTCCTCTTTCTAATGTGGCACAAATGAAGCAATGAACATGCAGATCTCTTTAGGTCTATATTCATTCTTATATTAGTATTCTTGTACTATTATTTATTTCGATATTTTTATTCTTTAATATATTTTCTCTGTTTCAGTGTTTCTATTCCTGCTAATACTTTTGAGCATTGTAGGGAGAGAAGGAAAGAGACTTAAGAATGTCACTGACAATGACTGCATGATGTTAATTGTGCAATGACAATAAATTCATGAATCTTGAATCTGACCTCCAGCTCAAAAAGTCCTCTAAAATGTTGAATGTTTGAAAGGGACAGACCTTGTGGTTCATTATGAGTTATGTTGATAATATATATTCATATGTGGGTTTGATGATAAGGAGGGGGAGAACATCTTGTTTCCACTTTGGGAATCGTACGCATGGTTATTACGTTCTCAGGTCAGTAAAGCACCACTGAAGCTCACAGTGTGTCTCCAAGCGTCACCAGCTCTCAGACTGCTGCTTTGGACGACACCCGCCAAGAGCTCCGAGCTTAAGACACCGTCTGCTCAAAAACGCCCAGAGTTTTTACATTCTGAAAGAAAAAATTAAACGCACGATGGATTTGACACGGCATCAGCAGGATACGCAGTAGAAGTAGGATTATGCAGAAAACAACATTTTCAGGACATTGCGAGGTGGAATGAAGGATTTGATAGCTTGTATAAACAAAATATCGGCTACATGTATTTTCTGCTGGGTGAAAGTACGTAGAAGTCATGAGGCCAGTCACAACATGCTTCAGTTCTTAGTAACATAATCGCTGTTGATTTGAGGTGGCAAAGAAGACTAAATCCATTCAGTATTCACTTCTTGATTATTAGTCCCGCCTCATATTTAATCTCTGTGATGTGGATTCACTTTGTACGAAGGAATCGGTTGCAGATTGAGCATCTGACTGCAAAACTGTAAAATACACATCTCCAATGTACTCAAAGAGCTGTGCTGATGTCTTTACTATACCTAACCATCTGAAGATTACCTCTTCTCTATCCTTCATCTAGAAGTTGCATTTAGACAACCTTGCGACAATATTTGAATAATATGTGAAAGACAGTATTCCTGTATGCGCTCGGGGCTGAAACGAATGACGATAATCAGGCTGTCTGTGTGTGTGTATGTGTGTGTGTTCAGGGTGAGTCTGGAATATTTTATTTCACAACCAGTGAACAAACGCTTCCTGGGAATGGTAAATAAGACTGTGTATTTTTCTCAACAGTGTTCAATGTGTCATTTATTTACTTAGTTTACATATTTTACAACTACTCGGGCCAACCACTTTCCACACAGGAGAAGCTGATTCTTCCAGTGCTTCTTCTGTCAGAGATGTGACAGAGAAAAACATTTCTCAATGTATGGAAGTGAAAAGTATATTTTTATTGTTTAATATATTTTAATGTTTAATATATGCACAAATGCACTAAGAGCCACAAAAACAGCACAAAAAAGCTTGGACAGGCAGCAGCTCTTCAGGCAGACACAAAGTTTGCTTGCATTTGTGCACAGTCAAATATTTTTATATTTACACATGTATATTATATTTATACATATTTATATTTTCACTGTGTACTGCATTGAAGAGTTCCAACATTTGTATTCGGAACGCTCAAAATAAAAAGCGTTTGACTTGAACCCCATGCCCATTTCCTCAAAACAAAAAACAAAAAAACCTGATATATTATGAATGAGGTGTAGAGAAACATGATGGTGCAGCCTCGTCCAATAGAAATCCCCACTGTCGATGTGAAGCAGCACGCTTTTAAATAGTTCATGAGCACAGTGTCTCCTTATCTCACGTTACCTTAACTTCCACTGAACACTTTCCCTTCAGTAGTCGCTACACTACAGTACAGTTACCCATTCATTCACTCATGAAAGGCTTGCCGTGTCATGACGGGAACATTTATGTCTGGGTCACACGTGGTTGTTTCAGGATACTTCTTCACAATAAAGCTGCAGCTCGAAAATCACCGTAAGTCAAACCACTTCCTGATGAGTGATAAACCCTGAGTGTTAAAGTGTATTGTTGAGTGAAAAAGTGTCTCCTTAACCTGAATGAATGAATGAATATATTTATTCAGTCATCACACGTAGCAATGATACAATACAATATATATATATACAACAATATACGAAATGTAAATCATGTAAAATCAACAACCTTTCTGTTAAATAGTGACTGAAAAGGCTCAGGTAGAAGTAAAAGCTAAAGTCCTAAAGTCCTAAAGTCCTAAAATCCTCACATCCATCCATCACCATCCTTCACGCTGATGGATGCATATCGAAAAAATCTGTCCAAAAACAAAAAAAAAAAAAAAAAAAAAGGAAAGCAAAAAACGTCTCTCACTTGTAGCATTGTAGCGTAGTGTTGCTCACTGTGTGTGTGTGTGTGTGTGTGTGTGTGTGTGTGTGTGTGTGTGTGTGTGTGTGTGTGTGTGTGTGTGTTCCTGGACACTACCCAGGAAGGATCCCCTGCTGTTGGGCCTCTCTTGTTGTATAGCTGAGTGCTCCATCATCAGGCTGCAGACATTCACGGCTCTAATGCCCCCTTGGCTGGCACTGGCATGCTACTACCACTGACACACAAATCAATACTGGGCTATTCACCTGACAGCAGTGTTGAGTAACGCTACGCAAACTGCTCAATTCACGACATCCTGACTGATGAATTTGAAGATGCAGCTAATTTCATTCTGTTTTGTTTTGTTTTTTTTATACCAGTTGTTTCTCCTTTGGTGTATCTCATCATCTAAATGTCTTCTTTTGTGTCAGCGTGTCTGTTTATTTATGACTTTGGCAGCTTTGTATCAACTTCTGTACTGTGGATGTTGATCCCAGAGGAGTGACCTTGGAGGAATGAAATCTGAATTCTTCCCCCTTTCTCTATAAGGAAGTAAATAATCATTCAGCAGCTTGTGCATATTTTTCTTTTGAAAAAAAGGGAGGAGCCACCATGCTGTTTGTATTTGAATTCAAACCAGTCAGCTAAGTGACGCTAACTGGTTTCCACTCATAAATTCAGTGACGCACAGATTAGATTTTCACAGTTAAATGCCAGTATGGTCTTTGAATTAATGTAACAATTTATTTTTCATAGATATTTCACCAGTTAAATAACTTAGCCTTACTTTGTTTGACATTGACTTCAGTATGATGAAACTATATTAGAAAAGGCTCATTTTCTGCAGCAGTACCAGTAGCAACATGTCAGTCAGAAACAAAAATTCACGCCGCCTGTGGAAAAATTATTTAGGATTCCCTGTTGTGGTAGAAATAAAAAATAAAAATGTCCTTTAAAAACACATTGCACAATCTATTTGTATACAGAATATACCATTTTAAAACCACACCAGAGCTGTGTAAAGAAAAAAAAAAAAAGTCATTTTGATAATCTGAGCAAAACTATCTCAGTCCCTCTCTTCGTCTGTCACTTTCAGTCAGTTGAGAGTTCTCACTGCCTCACTTCCCTTACCCCAGTGGAAAGAGTTGTGGTTAGTCAGGGGTTCCTATGTAGATGAAAAGGTAAGATATGAAACATGACTGAGCTCGAGCTTTTGCGCTCTGAAGAAACGACTTATTAAGAGGGGTGAAAATGAGGTGAATAAGATCACAGCGGCCTAACCCGACATTAGTCTGCATTAGTTTCTGAACAGGATCCAGTGTTTATGAAAAGATATAGGGAAATGTTCATTTACACGAGCGCACAGGCTACAGCAGGACTAGAATTTGATGAAAAGACACAGGAAACGCATGCCACCATTTCACTTTATCTACAGAGCTTCAGCTAAATAAGAGAATCACGTGGACAAGCCTCAAGGTTTATGATCACAGTCTCATGACAGCACTCGAAGCTATAGAAACGAATGCTGGGCCTGCTGCATGGACATTACTCGCACTGTACTACTGCAGTAATATTAGGAAAGTACATAACAGACAGTAACGTTGTAGTAGTAAAAGATGTATATGATACACTATACAAATAACTGCAGTGTCTGAACATTTTAGTCTCAATTTGTGTGTTTAGAGAAAAATAATACAACAACACCATTAGTTGATAATGTCATGTCACATTAAGAACTTTTAACTTTTCAATGTACCGATGAGATATCTGAGGATGCATGCCATGTCTCTTACCTGGTAAAACTCCCTCAGCCATGTTTTCTGTAGATTTTCAGGCTGGAAAGAGAAGGAAAAAAAAAAAGAAAAAAGAAGATGTTAGTGATGCCATTAAAAGTATTTTCTGACATTGTCACAGATCCAAGCGTGGCTCAAAGTGTGTTTTAACTCGTTTCAAATAGGTTGCCTCAGATCTCAGAATTTGGCAGCAGAAAAAAATACCCAACTGACATCTGGTTACTATCTTGATATTTAACAAACTGGCACACTTTCTCAGACAAAATTCAAAGACTTCTCTAAAACACATTGGTTCATGCATAAGGGATGTATCAGGCATCTTATCTTATATGCATGTTGTACATATACAAGCACAAGCCGTTGTCTCTACTAAGAAGCCGTCTTCCTCCAATTACGGTATCTTTCTCTCAGGGTCACGAATCATCTTCTCCAGGGCTCTGACAAGCCTCTCACCATCTTTCTTACTCTCACCTTCTTTTGCTCTGCCTGTATCTGTCATTCCCTCCCTCACTCTCCTCCGCTTTAAAAGGCTATTCCCAGACCTGGACTCCATTTGGTTTGTGCAGTGGAAACAGAGACAGGGCCCTGGGCAGTCTACCATTTAAGGAGAGATCTCCCAATGTCGATAACTAGGTCTGATGAACAACTGTGTGAGCGAGTGTGTGTGTGTGTGTGTGTGTTGGAGCGTTAGTCCTAACAAGACTGGTCTATAATAAGAATACACAGGGGATCTGCAGGCTATGTTGGTATCTGTAACAAAGCCCTCATATATTACAGAAGTAGGGTTGCAGTATCCTTGCATGGCATCAGGGCACAAAGCATAGCAAATATCTCATCGCCATGACAACTTTATCTAAAAATATTTTATCAACTGGAGAAAAACCTTAACCATAAAAAATGTCACTAGCCACTTCAATGTCACTAACATTCACTCGAAACTGTATTTCATCACATGATCAGGTTTTTACTTAAGATAGGGCATATTTCTCACTGAATCAAAATAAAATGTGACTAACTGCTTGAAACATCACTGCCATCTCTTTACATTAGAATGATCTGAAGCATAACCGTGCATGTACCAAGGTGACCTACAATACGTCACACTCACATGCAAATCTTTCAGACTGTCTCACTCTAGTTTCCATCATGACGCAAAATCAATCAATCTCAGTCACACTTGGAGCCAATATCAGTTTTAAAAAAAAACCTGCAAAGCTAACATGTCCCTAACCTAACCCAAAAGCAAGCACATGGTTATTTTAATGTTTGTAAAAGTAACGGTTCTATATTTTTGGATGTATGTTTATTTGGTTTTTCAGAAACTTACTTAAAAAAAAGTTATGCTTGGCTAAAAGCAATTAGCCAAGTTTCAACACACCACCCGCTCACAAATTTAAGAAATACATTTGGACACAATTCTCCACCACAAATGACTGGTGAGAGCAAATTTGTCACAAATGTTCAAACACTGTCCAACACTACAAATCATTAGTTTTCTAGTAGCAGAGGTAGGATTCCTACTACTGTAGTATTTAAATCAATCTTAATTTTACTGCAGGCCACCCTGCTGGTGGGTGATTGTTGGATTCAGAGAGGATGAATGTGACATTTCTAACAGATTTGAGGGGTCTGAAGTGTCTAAATACATGTCACAGATTTATCACTAATCCATTTTCCCTGAAAAAATGAAAATAATTAATAATAATAATAATAAATACACTAGACAGCAGTCAGAACAAGTCAGTAACAATTAGACAAACAAAAATATAAACAATGCCAACTACCGTGTTTTCTTTCACTGAAACAAACATGGACGCTCACTGGGATTCGACTCTTTACTTATCACACACATTTTACCTGCCAACACCAACTGACCCAGACCAGAACAGACCCAGATCAACTTCATCAGCTGTCACACCCCTATCATATTCATAATGTGTGTCCCTAAAATGACTCTCGCAAAGAAAGCGAAAATTAACCACTTCTTTATCATTAAGGTAGATGTACTTTCTACAGACAAACAGATTCATTAATGCAGTTGCATGCTAATGTAGATATATGTTGACGTTTCCAGGGGCACCTAAATATCTCAAGACTGCAAGTGTGCGTGTGTGTGTGTGTGTGTGTGTGCACCATCGTCCCAGTCTCAGCCAGATCAGACAGAGCATAGGTCTATATAAGGACATAAGCACTGGACCTTGTCATTAGTCACATGGATGGAGGAAGAGAAAAAGAGAGTAAGACTGAGACAGGCAGACAGAGGAACAGAAAGGTTGAAACCAGCGAGCTGCCACCTGACCGTCCTGATAGTAACAGCCATACACAGTCATATGTTTACTCCGAGCAGTCAGACTGATAGGTGCCAGTTGCTGCTGTTTTCCATTTTGTTGTAGCACGTGGGCTTCGGTTTGTGGTTTATTGGCAAACGGTGCACCTAAGCCACTTTTAAAATATGTTTCTGCGCCTGTCTAGTTTGGACGCTTAAGTGTGGGATCCCAGTGAGAGTACCATCCAGTAAAATGACATCCCTTGAGGAATCATCCAGATATTTTTAGCCCTTTCCATTGGTTATTTCTCCCAGGACCACTATTAGCTGCACTCTCTTCACTTTCAAAGGTTTCCTGTGTATCACACTCATCACACAGACACTGCGCAGCACAGGGCGCAAGAGCCACAAATTGAATCCCTCAGAAATCTCCGTCCGAGTGCACAAGCAGGCTCTGCATTGCAAAGCGTGGCAGACACCAAACTGACAGAGGGGGGGCCTTGGTAATGAGGCAATAAAACCAAACTGTTGACAGTTTTACGAACAAGTCTTGAAGTATCTCATCTGTGAAAAACGTGTCCTAGGTCAGCTCAACGCAGAGTGGAAAGAAGACGGCTACAGCAACTTGGCTGCGTACAAATTGATCCAGAGCTTTCTAGAGTGCTCAGATATAGGCTGACCCATCTTTGATGTGATGGTTCTGGGGAACAGATGTTGGCCTTGCCACGCCGGCTCAGAGGAGGACCGGCGGGCCCTCGGAGGTCTGTGGCCCTGGAGAGAAAGTGGGCTAATAGCAGAAGGGAAGGGAGGGTGAACTGAGTCTATATCTGTAGCCGCGGCACTTTGCCACCCACCCCGAGCTTTTCAGAAGTTAATTTGCAGTTAATTAGAAAGTGGGGCTATACTGACAGAGAGGTAAAAATAAACCCATACCCTCCTGAGCCTCTCCTCCACGTACACCTCCTCTTCCTCCGCTGGCACTTTAACTCGCTTAGTTCTCTCCACCTCCTCTCTCTGCTTTGCCCAAGCCTCTGTTTTTCTCAGTCGATGGCCTACTTTTGAGGCAGCGTGGGGAACTAAGAGACTCTGCTTTAGTGGAAATCTAAAAACTATGATCTTTGATCTATTTACCACTTGCACAACAGTGATAGAGGCTGGGCAGACTCTCCGTGACTTTCAGTGACAATAAATTCCTTCCTTATCAGTTTGATCTGACAATTAAAGGTGACTTTCAACTTATCAGCTCTTCTTCTTAACTAGGACAACGCTGTCTTTGAGCACTGACTGTAGGTCTGACTATCTTGTGACAAGATATTTGCCGATTGCAAATGCCCAATCTTTGAATTTGACAAATACAATGCAAAGCACTGTGGCTGGGCAGGCCATCCAAAAGGCAGCGTCACATTGAGCAGACACGCATCCTGAAAGTCCTCAATGTGAATGACGGTGGACCGACTGTTGAGTTGTTTTAAGTATCAAAGTTGTACTAGGCAACATTTGTGAATGGAAATATACCTACATGTCTGTTAACCACACAAGTATTCTCTCATTCAGCCTTTATGGTGACAAACAATGCAGGCACTTCTAACTTGATGTAGATGCTGATGTTATGTGTTAAACATATGAAACTTCTACTGCTCAGTGAAGCAGAGATCATAGATATGCTGTGACCAATCTTTGTTGGAACTACTTTCCACGGCATAAACAGTCCTTTTACTTAAGTTTCAGACGTAAGACAAAAGCAAAAGTATCTGTATGCCCAGATGTCACGAGATGTGTGTGAGAAATTGTTTTTTTTCTGTGTGATTTCACTGAAATGACTGTAGCCTAAACCACAAAGTGGGGCTGCAACAGAAAACAACATGCCATCTTTTCTTATTGGGACTCTGTAAAAAATGATCTAATTTCCAGTGTAATGTGTGGTGACGCCTCTACAGTAACGAGCAGGAAGTCAAAAGTTGTGTGCGTACATTTTGAGAGGTTACCCCTTACTTGTTTATTCTCACCTGACAACTGAAACAACATGTTAGTAGGAATGTATTCAGCATGTAGTCTGTACTAAGTGAATCTTGGACAGTTTTTAATAAGGTTTATATTACTGATGGCAGTGTGCAGGATTTAAAGGGGAATCTAACTAAGCGCCACTAGATGCCGCTAAATCTTACATACTGCTCCTTTAAATTTGGCAAACCAGTGTGTGTCTGTTTCTGCTGGACATGAAGCTGAGCAGAGGTCTCAACCTTCACTAGACCTCAGAGGTCACGACCTGCAGTGCACACACTGTTCTTCCCCTCGATGCCCATCAGTGAGGCATTCTTTGGCTAACAGCGTAGTAGTGCTCTCCCACCCGGTTTGGTATTACAGCAGGCCTCTTAAACCAAGGCTGGTAGGGAAACTGCATCAAGGCCATGGTGATGTGCTGAGAACACATGGCCACCACATGAGCTCCCTCTTTCTCCACCTACTCCAAAGCTCAAAAAGTCACCCGCACACTGTTTCACCCTTGGTCTCAGTTTCAACCACAATATTATTATTTTCATTTTGGGTTCTGCTGATCTGCAGCTTTGTCCACTCTTCTGTCTCCGCTGGTTGTTATTTTGCTTCATCCCTCTCAACAAGTGTGCTGCTCTTCCATTCCCAGCAAAGCACGCCCAGCTCTCACTTTCTCAGACCAGAGCAGCATGGGGTAGGAGAAATAGAGTTTGAAAAAAAACTTTGTAGCATGCAACCTCCGTAATTGAAAAGAAGAGAGTGCAGATGAGAAGTCTTAAAAAAGCAACGGTTGCTTGGTTACATCTGGCACTAATATCAGACACACACAGGTCTGCCACAGAAAAGAAAACTGGTTTAACTTCTAAACCAAGGTGCAGTACAGTGGGGCTCTAATGTGCCCGTATCTTTCCATCTCTGTCACTGACATACAAACAAGTGGATCAAGCTCTAAACAAATAAAGCTCACTGAAAACAGAACAACCTTCTAAGCATGTTTCCTTGAAGAGCATCTGAACCTCTGAAAGTATGAGGATGGTGCGAGGTGGATGTTTTTATCTGGAGAGCCTGACATGCTGGTTTGAATGATGTGGGTTGATTAAGAGTTTTTTCTTTCCTGAATGGAAGCAGCTGAAGACTGTGCCAATATACAAAGCTACACAAAATACAGCAAGAAGGACGGAACTATTCATGCTTGTATGTGTACACTCCAATGAACCTGTATTGTATTTCACTTTACATTATGTCTATTATTGAGAATGAATCCTAATGATGTCATCAAAGTGTAACTGGATTCTTGCACTTAAATGTCAAGTTTTCAAGCCCAGCACAGTCATTCACACCACTTAACCCTTAACACAGGCTCCATTTATACTAGAGTGATACCTGATTACATAAAAGGTTCATCTTTCTGATTTATCTGAGCCCCATCTTTAATGCTGAAACCTGCATTCACTAACTTTTTGGGCTACATGGTGGCAACACAACAGGCTGTGACATATTATCACTTTATTAAGTTAAAATGGTGAATATAATGGCAAACAGTTGCCAGTTAACACAACCAGCAGACTCCTTAGCATTACATTAGCAGCATATTTAATCTAAGTATGCCGTTCACTCTTCTTTTAGCTCAGTTTTGATCTCCACCAACTCCTGAGGAAAGTACTGCTGAATGCTCTGAATGCGGGTGATATCAGGATCAGGTTTGTTACTACAAGCTATACTTCTCACATGCAAAAAATGTATCAAACATACAGTGTGTGTTTGGTCATTTCTACCTCATAAGTAAGCAAACACACACACACACACACACCGGCAGTCTCACATCCTGTACTGTCCTGTATGATGTGACTGTCAGAATGGCCTTTCAGGGACCCAAATGGAAATCACATTTTCAAGCGCATATTCAATAAGCCTTGTTCAATTTGAGTAGACAAACTATGAACTAGCCATGATAAGGAGAAATCATAACCACCTCATTTGCCTTTCAAAATGAGAGGATAAATCAGTTACAGCTTTTACTACCAGGACAGCTTGGAACGCTTCACCAAACAACCACAGCTCACAAAAACATCTTTTCAGCGCTTTGATTTGATTCCAAACGCAACTGAATTATAACCGTTGCTTCACAGGAGTTCATTCCCTCATATGCAACAATCTCATTATAACAAAAAGCTGCGAGATCCCAAACAAAAGTCTAAAAAAAGATTCAAATGTACAGCAGGGGCAGCGGGATCCAAGAGAGGCTTTTCATGTCAAAGCCTTGTTTTTTCTGACCCTCGTGGCACAGCTCCTTGTGCTTGGACAGTCTGTGTATGTGAGTTGACAGACTGTAAGAAAGAAGGTTACTGGCTTTCAGGGGAGCAGGCAGCTGACTAAAAATACCCCGCCTAGATGGAGGCCATTGACTGAGGGAGGGGATCTTAGGAAGGAGAGCAGCTGGAGAATCAGCAGGGGAATGGGATGATTGGCTGGCTTGTGTCCTTCAACAGGTTGCCGCCGACGTCCCTTTGCCTAACAACTCTCCTTCACTGTTGCTCATGGAGGGCGGATGACGCGGAGGAGTGTCCCCTCAGTGTTTTATTCAACTCCACATCAAAGAGGCTCATTACGGAATTAATTAGAGCGAACCTACTCTGAGGAAACACTAAATTAGACCTAAGCTGCCTCCTGAGAGATGTCTTCATCTTTCTGGAGGATAAGGTATGGAGGAAGATTAAAGGCATCATTATGCTTCAGACAAAGTGCCAGTCGAATTGTCTAATAACATCTGAAACCCCCCTTTGGCTCAAACCTTCTCAACATCAGACTCAGGAGGACATGAGCCCAACAGCTTTTCAAACTTTCAGAAACAGACAATCCCACAAGCTTCACCCACTTGTGTGGAGGTGGAAACAAGTATGCAGGATTTGATCTTCTCCCTGAAGATGACGCTAATAAAAGAGCTCCAGAGAAACATCAAAGGAACAAGAAGGATGGGAAAACATGATGGAGATATGGCGTTTATATTTACATTTCATGTATCAGTTTAGGGACAGTTACAGTCTTCTCACTGGTCCGTGGAGATCTGATGTTTTCGTCTCTTCAGGGAAGCGGAAGCATTCCAACAGTCATGTTACGGCTTTTCCACTCTGTATCTCTATCTGCAAATTGAACATGCGCCAAAAAACAAAAAAACAACACGTGGATGGAAACACTTTTTGAAGGGAGTTTTTTTTCAGCCAGCCTTAAAGCTGCAGTAGGTAACCTGTATAAAAACATTTAGTCATACTGGCTAAATCTGTCACACAGATTTAAAATAAAAAAACCAACAACTTTTAAATCAGGGTCTTTTGGCTGCACCTGCCTCCACATTCGAGAAAAATCCCCCACACCTGAATCAAGACAACCACCAGAGCATCTGACGAAGTTTAGATTCCTGCTCCTGCACACGGAGGAGACACCTCCCCTCAGCCACACAAGCACTGTTTCTTCAGTGAGGACACACCGACCAACAAACAACCACCAAACAACCAACATATGAGAAAACTGACCATCTCTCCTTTGTCAATAACAGTTTACAGCACAAAGACAAGCAAAGGGATGAACAGTGAAGAAACAAAGCTAAAAACAAAGACTTCGACTGATGCTGTGAGCAGAGGCTTTGGGGGGACGCTGGAGCACAGCAGAGAGACCAGGGAGGGACCTGGAAGTTGTACCCTCTTTAATTAAAAAAATTAAGTTCATTGTCCTCTGTTCTACCAACTTGAGCTTCAAAGTGTGGCCTGTAAATGATTTTGGACATGGCCAGGGGACATTTTAACGAAACTAGTTGATTTTGAGCATACCTGGACCTTTCGACTGGAGGGAGGAGGGTTAGACTGATTTCAGTTTCCAAAAAACAATGCCTGCACTGGCCTCAAAATACAGACACTGAAGGAACATGTCACACTGCTTCAGTACAGTGTGATGGATATGACAGCAATTGTGAGCAACTCAACACTCCTGTGAAGAATCTTGTTTTTGCCGTCCAACTCCTCAGATTGCAACAATGATGTCGATGTGTGCTCCAAAGTACATCAGTACACTGCAACATCACTGTGGGGTGTGGTTGATGGTGCAACATAGCACACTTCTCAGCCACATCAACCACACCCAGCAGAAAACAAATGTTCAACCAGAGGGGGCAGTGCCACATTTATTTAGATGATCAGAATATACTGAGTATTTAATAATGCAAATTAAATCTTATTGTGAGTGTCACTGCAAGATATCTTATGCTATTTCTTATTTAGTAAGTAAGCACAATTAAATATTGACTGCATAATCTTTGTTTCAGTTTCTGTGTAGTTTAGTTGCCTGTAAGCTCAGCAGGGCGCTTCCCTGCACTTTACCCAGTGCATGCTGGGACAGGTTCCAGTACCCCTTAACCCTGAAATAAAAGAAGCAGTTATGGAAAATGGATGATGGAGGTTTTTGTCTCTCAATGATGCGTTAAAAGCTTTTCTACTGTGCTTTCCCCATAATCTGTCATACTTAAAGATGTTGCATAGTGACACAAATGTTATCATTATTTAAAGAAAAGCATGAGAGGAGGAGTTCAGAGAGGGGCAGGCTCACAGCTGTTTTCCTTGCAACAACAGCGTGAAGCATTGTTGTAGGTGAACGTGCATGTAAACTACCATTATATTTGTTATTGTGCTCTAACAATGTAGCTTCAAGTGCTTTATATGAGCAATAAACAAAAGAGAAGCAGAAGCAGACCGACAGACAGCACATACTCAATAAGAATGGTGGCTGCAGGGTAAATGCAGCTGCAGCATAGTGAACGGAGGATAATAGTATCCATACAAATGTGAGCACACCCACCCTGTTTAGTGTGAATCAACACTCCAATCAGCTGGGATTTGTGTAGATTAAGTGTCATCACAAAACAGGAAATTACAGCACTCAGCGACCACAGCTGCATGGTTCGAAAGCCTTTTCCTCTCTGCATGAGACTGCAGCACTCTCTTACTGCATTTAAAAGCTCACACCTCCTGTATGGATACAGTGTCTGTCGAAGGTGACGCTGTACAGTCAAGGTAACAGAGAATCAGATGCAAAGAACACACTGAATCTTTGGTCAGTTAAGCTCTCACAATTATCGTGTTACAGCTCACAGACTGCAAATAAAGAGCGCTCAAATTTAACCATGGACCTTTACAATTATGCTGGAATTGGCTTTGCACTGTAAAATTCTGTACTGAAGGTGTCCGCATTGTGCAACACACACTAGCTTCGCTACTATCTCAATAGTGCGAGCTCTCCCACTCACACCTCTGCTGTGTGTTACTCAACAGACAGAAAACTCCCTTCAACAACATGATGCACTCATCTACTGTACTGTGCTAAAATACCTCTTTACAGAGAAGACATGAGGAGGAATCTTCGACACAATGTCCTCATTCACTGTGATTTCAAGTTTGATTTCATTCGCTATTGACATTTAGCAAACAAAAAAATTGTATGTATCAAAAATGTATCAAAGACTAAGTGACAGAAACTTGACCGATGTGAACTGTTAGCTTTGTTGCAGAGTTAAAAAACAGTAAACTAAAACTGCAAGGAAGAATCTTGTACATTTATGTTCCTTTATGCCTCATGATGTTTAAGTTTCTTCTTTCATGCCAGTTGTTTTGAATACGTGTGAATGTAATGAGATTTGCACAAAAAGAAGTGCACAACTTACAGACACCTGCATAGTTATATGTCAAATTGCTCTTCCTCAAAACTGTGCCCAAGCACAATCAACGGTGCTGGCTGCACCTTTACTTCTTATGGAGCTTGGAAAGCCGGGCCTACATTTAGTACTGTTACACTCACTGCTGCCAGGACGCAAACTAAAGAAAAAAGTGCAACACCTGGGGGGTATTCCACCAACGTGGCTAAAGAAAGCCAGGCTGACTGGAGAAAGCCTCGCTTGAACTAGCTC
>JBAJHX010000033.1:4076819-4128644 GCA_037176925.1 Amniataba percoides | reverse complement strand
CTCTGTCTAAAATGAGCCAGACTTACCGAAATAAGCCAGGCTTTCCGTTAATCGAGCTTCGTGGAATACCCCCCTGGGGTCTGTGACAAAGTCTATACAAAATAAAACATCACATTTGCATTTCTATAGATTTTTTTCTTACAGCAAAGTACATGGTATAAGAGCAGGCACATGCAGCGCTCCACAGAAACCAGGACATGTCTCCAGAAGACGCCTAAAAATAAACAGGCCCTTTGTCGAGGCTTTGGGGATTGTTAAGACACCACAGTGCTAAAGTCATACCCCACCCAAAAAATCTATCTTTAAACTATCAAACATTTA
Source organism: Amniataba percoides (assembly GCA_037176925.1). NCBI lineage: Eukaryota > Metazoa > Chordata > Actinopteri > Centrarchiformes > Terapontidae > Amniataba > Amniataba percoides. Next base: position 4,128,323 of record JBAJHX010000033.1, on the reverse strand, counting down.
CCTATGGTGGAGGCTACAGGTTTATATGTAAATGAGGAAGAGAGGAGGTCTGATTGGTTCATAATGATTATGATGAAAGAAAAAAAAACTCCAGTCAGTGAGGCTGAATACACTGCTTCTGTTAACGTGGCAAGGAGGCACACCAGTTCATTAACTTCACCACTCAAAACATTTTCAGTGGGGTCAGGTCAGGTTTGACCACTTCAGGCCAGTTTTGTTCTTTCCACAGTGGTCAGTTATCTCCAGCAAAAAGCCTGCATCTCTGTGCCAGGGTGTGAAAGATGTGTGGCAGAGTAATAAGGAAATACTGTACACCACCACAGAGACAGGAAGGGAGTGTCTGGTGTTTCAGATGCCACTCAGACCCACCGCACTGTAATTACGAGCAAAGATAAAGACTCTCCACAGTGTGAGGGCCTGCTGTGTCTCCCTTTGATCCACAACAACTTATTCACACTCGACAGTCAGCGGGCTGAAGGCTGCTTACTGTATCCCTGCTTACTGTTCAACAGGACTACAGGGCAGTCTTTTTTTTTTAGTGAACATGCCCAAGACACACATACCAGTTTATCCAGGGCTAAACAACGTCTGCTCTGGTGGTCACAGAGAAAAACCAACAACGATCATTTACAAACTTAATACGGACCTTCATTTCTTGACCTACTTAAACATGGGTGGCACCGAGTTCAGCATTTTTATGGACCCAATAAAATATATAAACAGTATTACTCACAGAGATAAGAAGCTTTTGACAAAGACAGCTATTTCAATCAGTACAAAGAGGGCTCAACATAGACTGGCTGGTCTGTCGGAGAAAAAAAGACACTCTGAATCTCTGTCACTGGTCCTAGTCCAAGGTCAAGTCAGACTTGATGTTTCATACTGATCCTCAAAACAAGGAACAGTATGAAAGTAAAACAAAGCCAATATCAACAGTGCTGTATACATTTATTGCTGTAGATGAATTGTAAGATAACTACTCTGGGTTTAGGGCAGACAGCTTCAAGTAGATTCTATCTTCTTTTAGCAACCAAAACATTTTCAATAAGAGACAATGGAAATGTCAGAGACAGCAGCACTACTGGAATTTAACACATGGTAGTTAAATTGTTACTTTATTATTATTGTTACAATGAAATAAGCATGTGTGTCCTTCCAACACAAGGACACACCAACCAATCTATATGATTCTAATAATAGGAGGGACAATAGGTCAAATACCCGCACTGAAAGTGAGAAGAAATCGCCTTTAAAATATGACACAATTTAAAATAAAGCTCTTTCACGCTTCTGGTGCAGCGACTCATTAACAGCAAGCTTCTGAGGTTGTGCTGAAAAAGAAAAAAAAAACATCCATTTCTGAATGAACGCGACTTCTCTGGAACAGAAATAAAAACTTTTACAGGCCCCAGACCCAGGCCCAAGTTTGAAGAATTAAACAATGTTGCACATGGCATAGGTAATTGAAAGATATAATAAAATGCTGCGCAGGTCTGGTTACTGTCACCGTGAGAATATCTTATTCACTCAAGTAATGACTTGTAAAGCGTCTCGAGCAGAGATGGAAGAGCATGGAGGCATTATTGGAAAATGTAATCTAAGCGGAGGTTTTCAATGTAAACGATAACAGATTAGCAGTGCCGCCTCAAAGAAAACTGAGAGGATTTCCATATGAAATGAAAGTGCATTCTTTAGATTTAAAAGGTATGTCAGAGGGAGTGCTGAAGATTAATCCTGGTGTTTACTTTGCTCCCATCGGGGTAATTCACCAGGAGGAACAGAGACGGTCCCATTATCAAGGAACCCAACAAAGAGTCAACGCGATATTTATGATGCACAAAATCCTGCCAGTGTTTTTCCAAAAATAACTTCGGCTCCACTATCAGCTCTTTTCCCAAGAACCTTTGGGACTTCCCTAAAAAGTTATGACGAATATATTTACTTCTTTGGCTGCTTGACTCATTTATTGTTCTACTACACTGACACCAGTTTTCCATGCTAACTTGGTGAAGTTATTTCAGCAGCTGGGGGTGACTGGACAGAGTTTTTATTAAAAGGCTTTGGAACAACTTTGCACATGTGTAAGTCTTGAAGGAAAAAAACCCAAGTAACATATGTAGCATTGAGAACTTTACGAGGTCAACTTTACGAGGTCAACACATCTGACGTGACTCGAACACACAACATAATGTTGTTACATGTTGCTGGAGATTTGATCTTTAAGTTTCAATATTTTTAGCCATTTTAGATCATGTGACAAAGAGAAGGGAATCCCCAACAGTCTCAAAGTCCAGAAAACTGCACTACTGGGGGCACACAACTCACACATGATCAGATCACATGTAGCAATTTAAAGTCTGACACACACACACACACACACACACACACACACACACACACACACACACACACACACACACACACATAGAGCTGTATTGGTTAGTCGATTAATCAGCTCTCCAAAACTCCATCAATTCAGCCATCACAAGACATTTCAGACACCAAAGCTGACAGTTTTGTAGCTAATCTCTGAATGATACAAACTGTGTCACGTCTTTTTGGCAGTCATTTCAGTTAAACTTAAAGGACACTTTCTAGGTTGTCAGAGGTGCAATGAAATATTTTTGAAAATAAGACTTAAAAATCCTTCTTAAAGACTACTGACCATATAGTCTATTATTTTTTTCTCAACATCCCAGGACGAGACACATTTGACAATTGCTGTTACAATAAACATTACAAACAGAATTACTGCACAGCTGCTCACAAACTGTTCTGTCGACTGAAACTCCAAAAGTGCAGGAACTGTGTTGACGGATTAGGTGCTCAGTGCTCGGATGGCCTGGGGACATCCTGAGGGACACAATCAAACTGGTTCTGCTCACACTTTTAAAGAGGATTCAGTCTGCAAAAGGGACATACTTAGAAACATGTATGCATAATTTAGCAACTGGAGAAAGAGGGAGAGAGAATTGGGCTGTCACAGATTCAACATGAAAAGCTGCTCTACTTTCTCAAGCTTTGAAAAGTCACTCAGATGCCTCCCATCTCTGGAGGCGCCTGCACAGAAATGTTTGATGAGGATGGAGCTCTGTTTTTATGTCCATGTGTGTGTTTGTGTGTAAAGTTTAAAAGTCTCAAATTGATTCTGATATTGATTCTGGAGTTTGTGTCTTGGTGTCTGGGATCATTACTTGTATCGATTCAGCAAAGCCAACAATAGAGAGGCTTTTGGTGTTAATCCTGAGAGCTACCAAAAAACACAAATGTCACGGCAACAGCAACGCGCAGCATAATAAAAGCTTTTACTATGGTTGTATGAATAACCGACTGTTAGGTGATTAACATATCATGTCATTCATCACTGCTATTGGCTGAATATGTCAGTGATGTCGTTCCTAATAAGCATAAATCACTTCCCTCTTGCAATGTATGAATGTAGCTCTTGTTTTACTGTTTCGTAAGATAAGCCTTGAGGTTCGAAGACGGCATGTACGTGTGGTTGTATCTATATGTACTTACCTATAAATCAGTGTTAACTCTGGCAGGTGTAGTATGGTTACTCAGAGTGAAGAACTTCTAAGAACCAACTATAATTATGATCCTAGTCAAACAAGATAATTAAAGGTAATTTATCATGTCAAAGTGTAACAACTACTTTGGAGTCAACCCAAAATAGGTTGTTAGAAACTGACACTCAAAGCAATAAAATGGACTCCGCGTTGAGCGTTGATAAGTCAAATTATTTAACTCTTGCTCTAAACACGATCTCCATTTGGATCCTGAATAAGCAGCTTAATGGCAGCATTAAGGACAGAATGAGCTCAATAGACAAGTCCACAGGAAAACAAGAGTAGCCTTTGGCTAGGCGGGGAGAAAAAAATCTAATCATTCACTAATCTGTTTGTGTGTGAGGATACACCTATAATACAAATCCCTGGTGCCGAACCTTTATCACATCCTGATAAAAATGATGAGGCAACATGCAAATCAACCTTTCGTGTCCTTGGTAAATGAAGTCTCTGTGAGCTGCTGTCTAGCAAGGAAGCAACAGGAAATGGTTGAGTAGGAGGAGAGACAACACAATGTCTGTAGTACAAGTTGTGTTTCCTTCAGGTGGCGGCGTATACCCTTCTACTTCCTGTACAAGAGTTGTACTCTTCAAGTGATACTGTTACTGTACTATTGTACTGCCTCTGTCTTTCTTGAGGTCATCAGATCATCTCTGCATCAGCAGGCTATCAGCTGTTCCCCCCCACTCTCTGTCCAGGCTGTCCTCTGCCCCCTTGCTTGCCATTTTGCCTCTTTTTTTTTTTTTGGTCTTTCCCTCTTGCCCGCTGTCTGTTCTTATCTCGCGGCGCTCTCCTGCACACAGCATCCTGTTTGCACTGGGGCAGGACAAACATTGTCTCTGTGTGACGCCGAAGACATTTCACAGGCTATCACATTTTCAGCATGGGCCCGATATCTCTATAATTGGGTTCTTCCTGCTGTGGGAGTGCTTGAGAGAGTGAGGATGGAAAGAAAAAAAGGAAAAAGGGGAGGAAAAAGAGAGAGCAATGAGGGAGCGAGGGGAGGTGCCTCAGAAGGGTCAGTTTCCATTTCCACCAGGACCCCATTAAAATGTCTTCGAGAAGCCCTGTAACAATTCTTTCTGTCATGTCGGCGTACTATGTGGAGCAGAAAGATCAACATGGGGATCCGCGTCACACAGAAATAGGTTAAATCCATCATAGTTCACCAGGCAAGCCCAAAACGGGACAAATCAGACTCTCCCCCGCTCTCTCAAATAGAAAGCATGTCCAAAATATGTCCAAATCCAGAATATATCTCCCAAGAAGTCCTCTCATTTAATAGTTCCCCTCCGCACTGACCTTCACAGAGTGCCAGAAAACCGGTCTTCCAAAATAAACAGTGGAGAGGGTGCTGGATTTCCACAACACAGTGCCCAGGCTCAGACCTCAACCGGACCCAGAGTGGATGAGTCAGGCCTCAGAAACACCACAACAGCCCTCAGCGGTTGAAACCTGGGCTAGGCGAGGACGCCGGACACACGACAACCTTGTTAAAGATGACCATGTGCTGAAGACGCTGAAATACACAAAGCATATCTAGAAGCTGCATGTCAGGATTTGGGTGGTGGTATTTGGACTGCTGATGAATAATAGAGTGTTATCCCATGACCTGGCCCTCCAGCTGAACTCTCTGAATCACTCTCTGCCCTCAGTTTCACCTCTTCCTACATAAAATATTCTCCCTGGATATTTTAGGAAATTTCCATTCGATCTCACAAACATTAGATTGCAAACTAAGAAGACGCTCCATCTCATTATCTGCTGTGCATCTGAACACAGCCCTGGAAAGGTATCTGTAAAAAAAAAAAAGGGCATACAGGATTTCCTTATTATTTCCTTTGTAGGCAATGACAGTTCACAATTTCTATGAAACACTTAATTTCACAATCCGGTTTTGTAACTTTCATGTGAACTGGCATCACAGAGCAGCAGTTTGGAAAGTGATGAGGCTAGCCTACATTTCAGAGGACATTTCAAGTGTGTCATACATTTGGCAACATTAGAAGTTAATGACTTATTTTAGAGTTGGAGAAGTAGAAGTAGTAAAGTAATTGGGCTTTATTCTCTGAGCACAACAAAGAACTAAAAAAATGGCATGACAAGCCATACATGCAATATTTCTGTCTAGACCGAAGTGTTCAGTGTGGTTCATCGAGCCATGAAGCAGGCAAGGCCAAAAATGCTTTAACGACAGACACTCTGAACAACAAAACATTCTGATGAAATTATTGGTGAATATCTGAGAACTAAAAATATGTTGTATTTTTTAACTTGCACAAAACTGTACACCTGTCTATTGCTAAAGCCAACAGCAGAAAAATGATTTAATTTACTCTAATCCCAAGTGTGGATTGAGTATTCGCAGATCTCATCAGATACTGAGAAGTATGGAGTGTGGAATGACCCTTATACACAGACTGCTGTATCATATAGATGAGTGGGAGCTGTGATGTGGGCAGACACACTGAAAATGATCACCTGAACAAAAGCAAACAATTTTGGGCATAGCAGCCTGCAAAATATACTGAATCCTGCCCTGCCTGAGATCTATTCCTATCCTCAAAATAATTCACCATTTTCAGGCATTAATTCTCTGCACCAGTGTCCTTGCTGTTTGTCGAGCTACATCTTCAGAGCGAGTCTCACAAAACACCTCATCAGTTTTACAGATGCAACCGGCCGGGTTCCTATTTACTTCAGTCTGTTCCCATTCATCATCTGATACATCTAATCACATCTCCCCGCAGTCTTGTCACTCTCTGGTGACCTTCCAGCGGAATAAGGGCATACAATAAGACAGGGCAGAATGAGGAAGCTGCACACAGTCACACTGCTACACACACACAAACACACACATGCGCGCGCACACACACAAACACATACAGGATAAGGAGTGTAGACTGGTCATCATAAGAGAGAAACAGGAATTGAGAGACAAAGTTCTATGTAATCTCTCTGTTGCAGATGCAAAATTCATACAAACTCAGAAACACCCTTCTGGCTAGACACACACTGCCGTCTCGAACAAAAGTCAAACAATTTGGGCAAACCCGGGCACCCTGACATGGAGAAACTTCACTGAGTCATGCAGACACAGGCAAAATATTGTGTGTACACTCTCTGAATATGGGGGGTAAGTCACGGGGCTATTATTTTTAGGCCCCTCAGGTTGTTTCACACACTGACTCCACAGCAAAGTGTCAACTCTCCCACCACAGTGTGAGGAACAAAAAAGAACAATTTCATTTAACACAAATAATGGCTGACTTCGTGGTGATATCAACAACCATGGCCACCAAAGAAGAACAATGGCTATGTCCTGTCTTCTCTTGGTTAGCATGATTCCAATTTGATGTGCTTGTCTGTGTCCTAACGACCCCCTCACACCTGCTGAATGGATTCACATGTAGTATGTGCACTGCCTGCGCTGGCCTTTGAAGAGACAAAGAGCCAGAGAGTCTGAAATGGAGGAAGCTGTGGTTGCTTGCTATCAGCGTTGCTCCATCCATAATTTCACACTCTTCTGTCAGAGTAGAAGCTGCTCCACGGAAAATACAAGCTTTTGGTGGTTATGAGACAGGAGATGATAGTTCACATACGACAACATTTCAACAACAAGATTAGGACATCGTTTATACTGTCAGGGCAGAGAGGGGTCGGTGAACCTCGCAGCAGTTCCACATTTCAACGTGTTAATGCAGAGGGCCTCCTGAATAATAACATTCAGTTAAGCCAGTTACCTTAGCAATGAAATTTTCAGACACCAGGAAAAAGAGCCCGTGTTAATCTGCCATCTTAGGCGTTGGCACGGTTTGAAGGTGTCACTAGATGTACATCTTCTTGTACTTGTTTTTCGAGCTGAGAAGAGGGAAGTAGAAATAGAAAATATGATGGATGGGAAAGGCCAGACACAGAGCAGCATCTCCAGCCACATATCTCCTCAAGTGTCCCTTCACACAGCACTTTACCTCTGCCAGAAGCCAATCAGATAGGACAGCCGCTCTGCCTCTCACCGTGTCCACGTGTGCAAACATGTGAGCGCAGAAGACAGAAGAAGCGTGTCAGTCAAGACCAACAGCCAGCGTGCTGAGAATGCAAACATACAGTAGCTTTAACTCCACTCGTGCTCCACTTAGCCGTCATTTTGTTTGCAGTCAAATAAGAATGCAGTGTATTCAAACACACAAAGCCACTGAGCGCTTCCACTGATGGAGATGTTGGTTCAGCACTTTGCTCAAGGGCAACTTGGAAGTAGGTTTTAAAAACATAAATGAAGAGTAAACTAAAATATTTGAATTACAATCCAGGTGAGGATGAGTGCGAGAAATAACTGGGCCAGGGAGGACAGGTCAGCGACACACTTCCTGTTAAACAGATTATGTTCCCTCCAATCGATATCTCTAGACATAAAGATGATAGAGATGAGCCACACGAAGGAGCAGCCAGGATATTGTTTTAACTCATTTTATAAGACAGAAGCATAAACCAGATGCCAAACCTTGTAAAGCTCGAACTATTATAGTCTGACAGTTTTATATCTATTGGACAGCTTTAAATAGCCTCACTACATCTTTTTTTCTGCTGTACTGCTTTAGTGGCACAGTAAAGCCAAAATGTCTGTATAACCCAGTTAACACACTGAAACTGGGGCTCGGGTGCGCACATACATTTAAAATTCGCACTTACAAAATTCAACATGGTTTCCATCTGTCACGCAGATAAAGCAAATACCTATAAAAGCTAAATGATGAGCATTAGGATAAATGAGCTCCTGTAGAAGCAAGCATTAGTCTTCTCATCTAACTAGCCTCCCGCTGGCCATATTGGGTAATAAAAACCTGTGAGGCAGGCAAGGTAGAGACGGTACCATCTGTTCAGCTGGTATGTGGACGAGCATCTCAGGGCTGGCCAGTCCCATGGATGGAGCCCAAGAGACAAATGGACACTTGTCTAAAGGAGCGTTGACAGGCTGCGGGCAAATGGCCAGGGCAACCCTTCAGGCAAGTGTTTGTGTGTGGTTGACAAGTGTGAAGCCTTCTTCGTTTTATCTACGCCCTGTCAGTGACCACTTAAATCGCTGCCTGACTGTCCACCTTTCTGTTCAAGTCCACGTTACAAGCAACTGTTTATTGCTGCCGTGACAAATCAACAGGCGTTTTCATCAATAAAGCCCACAAAACGCACAGCCGTCTGGAACGCGTCCCCGAGGGAGCCACAAAACAGCACCAGGAAGAGCATTATTTAAACAAGTCAAATTGCAACTTGGCCCTTAAAATACCCAATCCCTGCTTGATTTATTATCTCCAATGCTAGCTTTCTAACTGTTTTTGTCACTGGAAGAGGAAATTTGGGTGAGGCTCAATGCTTAACTGTCACACAGTTTCCCAGGCCGGGACCATGGGACCTTTTTCCGGCGACGGCACACAGAAATAATAGGATGTCTTAGACAAAGATACACTTGTGGTGGAGGTCTATATATAGCTGCCAGAGGAGAGGCAGAAGTGGTGGAGGGCCGGTGGAGGGCCGAGGGAGGGTCTGCATTGTTCGAGCTCACCGCAGTGGAAACTTAACTGTCGGTAGTGGAAGACCAAGTGATAACCCTCTGCAAAGGCCAGGGATGATAAGGCAGCGAAAGGGACTGCACACACATACACACACACACATACACACAAAACACGACTCTGTACAAATGCACACGTATATGTGGTGGAAAACTGGCAAAGGCCCAGTGACAATTTCAAAAACAAAGGGGGAAATCAGCAGGGAGTGGTCAGACTCCCACCCAGCTGCTCACGACTCATCAGCGCGGTCGACAAGAGAGCTGCAGCTAATCCTGCTTTTTAGCTCAGAAACGTGATCACCATTACCGTGATAAATATGAGGCTCTGTCTGCATCCTCACAGGCTTTTTTCATCGAAGAAATTCTGATATGTTATAGTAAGAAAAGCATAGGAGGAAAAAAAAAAGAATGATGGCTGAATTCCATTCAGTTTCAGGGTCCTTGTATTGTGTACACTCACTCACTGTCACGGCTTACTGAGACATCTGAATAGGACGTCGTCGTTCGTTAATGTGATTAGTAACATCTGCACTTCACAGTTTTCAAACGACGTTTAATGCTATCAAGAGCCAAAAAGACACAAGGAAAAGATGGATAATTGTATACTGGATGCAGCTATGTTCTACTTTGAGTCACAGCGATTACACACCTGAACTACAGTCTACAAAAAGCAAAGTGGATGAATGCTACCCAAATCATCGATCATCGATCAATGAAACCTCCGGCTCAAGCATCACAATGATCAAACATTACACCTATACTCAATTCATGAAATGTAGAAAAATACACACCATTATAAAAACAACAAATAAATACTTCATGTCTTTTTATATGATAACAACCGTGTTTTATGTTTTCCTATTTAACAGATGCATCACAAGAGGAGTTATAGTTGATTACAAATACATTCATTAACAGATTGCAATGTCCCTAAAAGAGCTTACTCTGTTTATTGTTGTGTCTGTACTGCTGAAAATGATGAACAGGGGCTGATAAAGAACACTAATGCATGTGATTACTATAGAGCACCATCACTCGTGTACACTTGCTGATGCAGACACAGAGGCAGACAGACGGTCACAGCTCAGTGATAGTGTGTTTCACTGTTGTGTCAGTTTGAGGCCAAGGTGGATTTTACTGGAAAACAAAACTAACCTCACATTCAGTATTTTAGGGGGGGAAAAAATAAATACAGTCAAGGTCCTCGAATATTCTGGGCCTTCATTTTCTCCAGAAGTGAGGCTGAGAGTGGGAGGACTAATGATGCGGTAATTAAAGCAGGCGCCGAGCTCCAACGCCACAGCAGCTTGCTGAGGAGTAACACTCAGTACCACCGCCCCTGTGCAGCTGGCCCTGGATTTGCATCTGAGGGAAGGAAACAACACAAGCATTCTGGACGCAGCACACCAAGCGCCTAACTATAGCCGCAAAACAAATATCCTCATGTACTGTATATACAGCACACATCTACTGTCTGTGCTCCGCGCCACGCTTTCTCCAGCTTAATAAATGCGAAGATGAACCTCTCTGGAGTGCCACGTGACATATAACAGGGGCGATCAAGCTATTTCAGCAGTGATGGAGGGCCAGGAGCGAGTGTGTATTAGTGCGTGTATATTAGCACGTGTGTGTTATGTGCTGCTCTATCAGTGTACATCTGGGCTTGCCTTAAATGGGAACCAAGGGGTGTCAAGCAGTCAAATACTGATGTTCATTGGGAGGGAGTTTTCCATTATGGCTTAGCAAGATGGTGAGAGAAAGCAGACGTAGTTCTGAGTGATGGGGGGTGTACGTTTGAGCTATTTAACACCAAAAATGCATGTTCATGACCAAATATCAGCTGATATTTATAGATGCACTACAGTAATGCCATCCACCCAGGTGCTCTGACCAACAGCACGACACAGGAGCAGGAAGCTTGATAGAGAAGGAGGCTAGAGGAAAAGTGTAGTCATAAGCATAGTCAGTACCAGGCCCTGCTTAATGACTTGGCCAGACCAGCTAGTACTTTTTTTTCAGGCTGGGGCCACGGTGGAAAAAAAAACAATGGCCTTAACTGGGAAATATTCACCCACCGACTGTACGTGGACCAGAGACAATAAGCACTCTCCATCAAAGGCTTAGGGTTAAATAAACACCCGTCCTGCAGGGAATGTGTGGCTGAATGTGTATGGGAAAAAAGATAAAGGGAACTGGTGAGTGTAGAGCTCTCCACAGGGGATAAAGGGGGTGAGAAGAGAGACGAACTGCAACCCAGCTGGAGAAGCATTTTTTCTTCTGGATTAATAAACCAGCACACCAACACAGCAGATGCAAAGAATCTCAATATCAAGAGAGACTACAGCTTGTGAAAGCCTGAAGGTGACAGCTCGCTAACAAAGACTTTCCCAGAGTCTCCAGTGCTTTTATCTGCCCTGCAAACAAAGTCCATCTCAGCATGTCCGTAAAGACTCTTCTGAAGATAACCTGAAGTGACGTACATCATATGCCCTTCAGATAAGCGAGTACGGGCTTCTCTGCAAAACAAGGTTTTGCACAGATCAGCCAAATAATTAAAGTGAGGGTTTTTAATGTCAAAGGCAAAGAAGAAGAGTTAAAAGTCAGAAAAAAAGTCAGAAATAAGGCACATGCACTGGCAAGAGAGCGTCGAAGGGTGGTAATTTCAGTCTTTAGTTAGTTCAAACCACCAGCTAGGTTTAAGAAGCAACTTCACCTCTGACATAGTTAATACAAAGTGAGAGACGTGGTGTGTCTGTAGCTTTTTCACTCTTATTGTTTGTTCTATTAGCCTACATGGTAATGGTTTTAACTGCGAACTGTTTTTCTCACATTTTCTCAGCAATAACATTGTGGCTTTAGTTCTGTCACTATTATACACACACGCTAAACAGGAGAGAGAGAGCAGTTACAGTGTGATACACCAGGAACGCGTGTAAATTTCTCAATAGATAAAAGTGTTGTGGCAAAACTTGAGCTTGGTTCATCTTTTTTGGAAAACCATGCTCTGTTATTGCCAGAGCCCTGTGCAGGATCCTCTGCTGCCTCGCTGGTCAAGCCACATTCAAATGAATAAAAGAGCTGCCTTTTTTTATCTAGCGCTAAGCTTGTTCTGAACAGAAGCTTGGACTTGCTGGTAGACAGACATTTTAACTTTGGAGAGAGTCAGGCTAGCTGTTTCCAGGTTTTACACAGAACTAAACTCACTGTATTTAGCACCCACTACTTGTTGCATTCAAATATACTGAAACAACAAAAATATTTTCATGCAGTGACTGCAAGTTTTAGAATAAACCCAAGGAACAAACACATTAAAATAATATCATCTCAAAAAAAAGGTGACCGCTGAAATCGTTTGGTAGATCTTTTGGGCTTAGCCTCATTAATCAAGTCGGCAGTGGCGGGGGGGCGGTTTGTTTTTACCACAGCACAGTTTAAGCTGTTCCAATTCCTGTGTAACACGATAATGTTGATTTCCAAAATAAAGTAACTGAAAGTGAAGTACTGCTGAGCCTGTAATAATGTCTAAATAAGTCTGTGAAAATCCACCCTGCAAAGCTACCCCTTCCATTTATCCTGTGGAACAATATACAACTTTTCGCATCTTCAACAAACCCTGCAGCCGCTGGCGGTAAGAGCTCTGCAGGCTAACGTGGAGCGGAGCAGGGAGGGGAGATGTCTCATGGTCCTGCTCCTGCGACGGCATGGCCAGGCTGCAAGCCACGGCTTCTTTACTTCAGAAGTTTGGCTTCTATGGAGATAAAAGAGGTATGAGCGCTTCTGTCATCATTCACTTTGTGCGTCTCCCCGGCAGACTCAGCCGCTGAGAGGAAACACAGCAGGCCGGAGAGAGAAAGCGTGTGAGCTTGTGACTGCGACAATCACAGTGAGAGGTGTCAAACTGACACCCTCACAACAGATCGTACGTAAGTGAAGTAGATCACGGATAAAACATAAGTGGACAGAAGGCCTGCTGTTGCTAAGCGAGCTCTTTAAAACACACACTTTGGGTTTACAAGATGAAAGTGAGCCAAATTCCTTTGATAAACAGCGCTGACGCAAGCTTAAGAACTGCACATAAACTGCACGCAGATTTCCAGGTATAAATACCAACACTTTCATGACACACCATTAAAAACATAAAAACATAAACCTCTTTCTGCAGACTTCACAACGTTCTCCACCTCTAAAATATTATCCAAACCCCGGGTACACTTACAGTGATAGCTCTGGTTTTGTTCTGACAAAGTATAGAACATCCCAGATGTAACAAAACCCACATGGTCAACCTCAACCAGAGCTTGTAGATGTAAAAGTGAGATGCGCGCAAGAGGCAGTTGACTTTCCGACCACATCCGTACGCAAACAGAGGAAAAGGGTCACAATTCTCATCACACGTGGACAGAACCGTCCCTAAGCAGCACAACTTTTCTGAAAGGAGTTCACAAAAGGGTTCCACCCGAATCCCCTTGAGCTCGTATCAAAACATTAAAATACGTGCTATTGGACTTCAGAGAGCAGAGCCTTCCTTTCGCCATACTTGGTGTTTTCGGCCTTCTTGCATCTTACGTTGCAGTGACCTCAAAAGACAAACAAAATGAAACACCCCACTTCCTTCCACTCAATTCATCTACTCAACAAAACTGCACGACCACGAGAAAAACACATGAAACACAACATCGTCTTGATATATCCACGTTCCTCTAAACAAGCGTTTCAGTTCACCCAAATCACAAGAAAAAAAACAGAAAATTTATGCCGTGCAGATAATTTTGGTTTTTCTATCCTGTGGTTTGACGATTTGAAACGTTAACCTGCCCCTGTGCAATTCAATCTTCATCTGTAATGTGGTGACAGCAGATATCTCAGACAAAGCCTTCTCAAAAACCTCAGCAGATAACAGCAAAGCCATCTGTATGGATGTCACTACGGTGAGTGAGATTTCATCGTGATTTGGGCAAACAGAACTTTCAGAATGAGCTTGGATTTTAATGCATGCTGAAGACAAGATGTGACGGGATACTGCAAAATAACTTCAGTGCTTTCACCAGAAACTGACAGCAGAAGGACCGAATATCCTCAGAAATTGCACATCAATTATAAGACCTTGCTCGTAGTGTAAGCCTCTCTTTTACACTGTCTTATTTGAAATGTGACACAAGATTCAAGGAGCGTTTGCTCAATGGACGTTTGATCGTTTGAAAACACCGTCAATAAGAACAACCAACTTCCTCAAACACAATCAATGACTGTAACAGCATGTGTGGATCTCGAGAAGCAGAGGACCTCCTCTCTGCATGTCCAGCAACGTTCTGCATGTGCAGATGGGAGACGGCTGCTGAAGCCTCGTGGCCTTGGTGTGCTGCGGTTCTGACATGTTACCACCTAACCAAGCTGCCACATTTATGAGCACAGAGCAGTCTTAACGCGGTTACTTGTGTGTGACAAACCCTCTTAAAATGACCCCCTTACTTCCATATAAAAACCAGGTTAATGCTGTGTGGCTGCCAGTGTCTGTGGAAATCACACCACACACACAAACACTCTGCATCTTGATGGCGATGGAAAGTGGCAGCAAGCAGCACGAATCAAATAATACTAGTCTGGAGCTCTTAAACCTCTCATGTCTTTAGTGTCTGACTTTAATGAGTTCTGTTAATTACTGCAGCGGGAGGAGACTTTTACCTCTGGTGAAAGGACAGATCTGAGGCGTGTCCTCCGTGGCTGACAGGACCACAACAACGTGCACAACATGACTGAAATCAAGCAGTAACACTGAGCTGATACGGACTAATTCTACTGCATCATGCACGACGGTAGGTAACTTTTCAGAAGGACTGAACCCCGTCTGCTGGGGGAATCTTCTGTCTTTTCCTCATCGGTGGGATGAGTGGGGGGTGTACCTCTCTGGCTTTCCCATCCTGGATAATTATGGCTCTTGGAGTGAACCCAAGATTCCCCGGCCCCGCGTCGACACTCCCAGCCTTATCCCAGTTCCTTATCTGGGTCCAGTGGGGCCTGGCTATTCATTGTGCTGCTCCGCTCACGCACACACTGTCAAATCCTCCTGAGCGGGGTCAATGAACTCTGGAGAAAGTTGGCTGTGCCGACCCACTGTGTCCCCTTCTCATGTTGTATACTACTGAGAGTTGCCATGTTTGCCGGCCTCCACATCCACATATACGTCTGCGAGTGCGTCATATCCCCTGAGAGACCCCCACTATAAACTCCCCTGGCTGGTTGAGTGAGCGGCTGCTTATTTTGCCTGGTAAGATCAACAGCTCAGGCCAGCTGAGGGGTGATGGGGTGGCGCGGCCAGGACAGATTGTTCTCCACATCAGCAACATGATCATTATCCACACCTCTGCTGGGTCTGAGCAGACTCTGTTTGGTGGGCATGGTGACCTGGCTCAGGACTTGAGAGATAGAGATGAGAAAAACAGCAAGATGAGCTCGACGCCAGTCACGACCGCTGTCTGAGACTCTATTTTCTCTGTACTCTGTTCTCAGGACTGTACATCATTTCATTTAATTAAGAGTTACTGAAGAGCGGAGAAATGTTGCTGTTTTAAATATTGTTCTTTTCTGAGTCCACAGTTCCCATAACCTCTGCTCTGTGGAATGATTTGCTCTTGTGGTTTCCCCTAATTAATTCAGATGAATGCTCAAAATAAAAGAAGCAAAACAGTCTTTGAAAAATAGCTGGTAATGGAGGTGGTGACATGTGAGCACAATAATTTATCGTAAGCTCCTCTACGTTACTTAAATTATTCTATATGACACTTTGTGGTAGCTAACTTGCTGACTGATGTCCGGCTGTCACGCTGACAGGCTACAACAAGTCACCAAGTCTGGAACACCATGAGAGCGAGCACCCCTCAACTTTACCCCGTAGTGACAGGCTGGAGTGACTATGAGAGGCTCAACTCCAGCTGCAGGACTTTCCTTAAAGCCTCAAACAGCATCGAAACCTGAACATCTCTCCACGCCCCAAATGAGGCTTCAATGCAGATGACATGTAGATGAAAACGTGTGATATGAGCTATACTACGCTAACAATTTGTAATACTATAGAATCTTCTACCATTTTCTTCTATCTGCAATGAGAGTGGGTTTTTTCAATACTCTTAAAGTGATATATTGAGGGAATAATAATGGTAACGTGAATATAAAAACTTGGTATGTCAGGAACAGATTTAATATCTATCGAGACTTAAATAAGTCTTTAATTCCAACAGGAGATACTCCTAAACATATATCGCTCATTGCTCAACATAATTAATTCAAATGTATATATTTGCCAATGTGTCATGATCTTGGTGAGGGATATGCTGTGCTTGAAATCCTGACTTTTTCGCAGCCTGCTGGTGGCAACTTTCAGCCCTTTTCCAACATCTCTTCCTTTTTGAAATTCTAATTCCGTGTTATGACAGGACGGAGGAGGGCAGAGCAGGGAGAACACCAAAATAGCATCATCTGATCTTTCTTTCATAAACTTTTCCACTCCTGCAGCAACACACTGGAACAGACTCTGGCAGAGGAAGAAACGCAAAAATCAGCCTGTCAGATGAAGTATTTAGTCACAGTCCCCGCTGCTGAGCTTCTCCTCATAAAACTCCAGCTGAAAGGCTTTGGAGGAAACACTGAGGGCTCGGCACAAAGCAGAGACTCGATATTAAGGATGAAGACACTCTCACATCGTTAGCCTCCTCCTGATCGACACAGCATCACGTCCGGAATCACACATTTGCACTACCACTGCCAACACTATAAATACACATCCTGAATGCTCAATTCCATCATTGAGTCAGGGAATTCACTACCAACAGCCATGTGACTGCAGACTAAATATAGTTTTCGTGCCGGCTGCAGTGACATCTTCGCATGTTTACAAGGAAAATACATTTTAACCACACTGCTCCTCGCCACTAATGAGATGCAGATGAATAAGTTTGGTAATGACAATGACCATCCCAACCACACACACACACACACACACACACACTGTATAAGAGTCACTGGAGAGAAAATACATTGCAGGCATAGCTTCCAGGTTTGAGTCAGGCGGGATGTTTTTTTTTTCCTGCTCCGTTCTATCTTTGGTGGTGTAAATATGCCAGCTCAGTGGGGTCCGGGCTGTGATAGCCTGAGCTAATGAGCTGTCAGTGGACAGGAAAGGCAGAAAGAGGGGGGAGAAAAACAGAGACATGATGAGAAATAAGTTAGGAGACCACAACACAAGGGAGGGAGGGGGCTATTCATAGTAATCTATTGCATCACCATATGGTCATCCTGACTTGGCAAAGGGGAGGTGTATGTAATCAAAAACAGAGTGGTTGTAATCAAAAGAAAACCACAGCTAGTGGCCAGTATTTACTGCCATGAGAGCACTTGAGGAGAATGTCGGATAATATGAACAGAGGAGTCTAAACATATAGCCTCCAACGGCAGACCAACATGTCGGCTTACATCCTCAGCGACAAAGACTAGCTGCAGGGTTGAATGTGTTTGCTGGTTTTAATCATTTGGATGAATCCAAATGAGCTTTCCACTGGAAAGTCTCCACAACTCGTGATATGATCTCTCAGTTGCTGTCAGTGAGCCAGATTCAGTTACCACCAGTCACTACTTAATGGACAATGACGCTCAGTCACACCTATAGTTTGTTTTCTCTGGACCAAACCACAGTGGAAAAGTTTACTTTGTTACTTTTGTGTTGGGTTTATTTGAGTGCAAACCACGCAGAATCAAACACACTAAGGCCTGTAAACATGAGAGAAAGCTTTATAAGTTGTAATGGTTTTAGGTGGCGGAACAATCAACTGGATTCCTTGAAAATTAAGTGAAGCATGATGGACATATCTGCACAGGCTTGTCTGGCATTTATTTTCTCACATGTCCGTGTAGCGTAAGTAAAACATGACTTGGTATTGATGGCAGCTTGTATCCAAAACTGGGAATTAAGTTAGGTGTTCGAAACAGGAATTTTATCCAAACCTGTTGTTTCCTGTAATATTTTCTAAGTACCTTAGATTACCGTGAGACTTCACAAGCTATACCTTTATCCTCCATCAAAAGAAAAACCTGCACCTCAGGTGTTATGGTGCGGTTACTTGGTGACACCCAAGTGTAGCCAGCACGGTGTCCACCTGTTTAAACAGACCAAAACTGAAAGGAAAACACTGCGGAGCGGTGTGAACATGCCCACTTACAGCCTCAGTGACAGTTAACTAATTTACTGACTCTTCTCCATCATCACCTTCCTCTCCATGGTTGCAACAGTCTGTAAGGTAGCTACACCAGAGGCATTTTAAAAAGAAGCTACTTATCCATTCAATTACTAACTGATTTGTGCACTCTTTAAGCCTATTTTCCTATATAGGCCCTTAAAAGGCATGGCAACAGACAGCAGTTGACAGTTACTCGAAATCATTACTCGGGTTCATCTGTGCTGAACTGTGCAGTCCAGGCTGCCTTTGGATCAGGGATCCCGCAGTGACTTCCCACTGTGTCTTCAGGATGAGAACGCATAACAAACCAAGCCCAGGGAGTGGATATCCTGAGGCTTAGGGGGACTTCATGTATAATGTAGGAAAATGTATGTTAAAGCTTCGTCGACATCCCGTGATCGTTCAGTAACTCGCAACTATTTCAGCTCAAAGTCGATGTGGAACATTCTTTGCTGAACCTAAATTAAGAAAATCTGTTTTTTTACACCAAATTAATACAAAGGATAAAGCCTAAATATTATCACTGGAAATGTGAAACTAAAAGCAGGAATCTTGCAACAAAAAAAATAGCAATATCCCGAATGATTAAATAAATTGGGCCCAGAAAGGAAAGCAACAAATATTTGAGTGCGGTGTCATCCTCTGTGTGTATGGTGTTACACATGCACAACACTGTGTATCCTTGTTGTTCAGTGGTTGCTCTATTTGGTCAAGAACCATCAGATACTACTGTTTATAGAATAGTGAGTTAACTTAGAGTCAAAGTTAAGGTCCAAGCAGACAATCCAGCTCTCATCTGGATGGGGGCTTTACATTAGAAACACAAGGTGACCACGCAAGACTCCACAAAATGTGAATGATGGCAAAGTCTTGGTGGTGGCTTAAAAAAAAAAGAGAGAAGTTTGTCATCATAATTAGATTCACTGAGGTACAAACTGGAAAATTATTTGAGCTTTAGTAAGATTTTGTCTTTTTCTTTAAATGTTTAAACAACAACTAGAATCAGAAAATCAAACTGGCTAAATGACACAATGAGGCGGACCGGCAGAAATGTAGTTCTAACATCAAGGCATCAGCTTTAATCACCATGCACAGACCACATGAGTGGATTAAAAAGAAACAGCACGATTGATTAGAGATTTTTTTCCACATGAAAAAGAAACAGTATGAGGGGAAAACCAAGACCAGTACCATTACAAGTTTTTAAATGAGGAAAACTTGGATAGTTAACTGAGAGGTAAGATGGGGACCAACTGTGTAACTGAACAGCTGAAGAAGCATATAGTTACCTGCAAGTCATTTTTATCTTTCTTACATGCTGGAGACAGTGCAAGAACAAAAAGAATGCTCAACACAGTGAATCAGTGGCAAAAGCAGAGGACAGTCATGAAATCAGCAGATTGACTGAGTAAGGTCAGGTACACAGCAAAATACAGCTGAAAATGAGCTAACATTAGACACCATGAACTGGTAATACCAGACCTAGTAAGGCCGTAGGAGCACAAAGTCAGAATGTACTGCGTTGTGAAAGGGTGTGTTTTATTATTTAATCATTCAACCTTTCATTTGTAAAGGAATGACTGCACTGTTTCCACTTTCAAAAACTACACAGTCTTGCTTCAAATCCAAAGCAACCATCACAACGAAAAAAAAACTGGCACAACTGACTGTCCCACAAGACAATCACTTCCAGAGAGTAGAGAGCAAACTGACTTTCCGCTCATGTCCAACGAGTTCTTGACACGCTCTACATGTGAGGCACTCACAAATTTCACCTGCGTCATTGTAGCCAAACCTGCAAACCTGAAGAACGAAACTCCCGGAGACATAATAAGCACATAAAACACAGCAAACATCAGGGGCTCTTATTGTTACATCTAATCTTATATTTGACACTCAGAGTCATCTTGTTTCCTTCAACTTAAGGTAGCCCCTTCTCCCACACCTTCAATCAACAAGGGCAACTTTTACATGTAAAATAATCAATACTTGCAGAGTGGCACTCCTTGTTCAAACACACCACAACTGCATGTTGAGGCTGTTAAGAGAGTGTTTACATTTGTAATGGCTGTAAACACAGGAGCCTGCAGCCATGTAATTTGAGCCACAATGAGCAAAGGATAGCTTGAATAAGCTCCATTTCCATCTAGAGTTCAAACTCATGATGATATGGGAATATACCCCCTACTTTAAAGGCATAATGCATTTCATACTGTGTCTTCAGGGTCAGGCTTTGCTGCCAAAACACAATATCTTCTCATCTAATACAGACCGAATGGTGAAAAAAGCAGCCCACAAAGACTTCATTCAACTCACATATGCATCAAAAGGGGACTATAGATAGCCTCATACATGACCTAACACCCACTCAGAGGAGGAAACATGCTCTAACATGCATTTTGGCCCAGTGTTTTAGAAGTCTGGTGGAGAAAAAAAAAATCCCAAAGACACGCAAAGCGTGCTGCTTGTGAGAGGCAGGCTATTTATAGGCTTACTCCAGTGAGGGAGACGGCTCTTCCCTCATGTTTGGTATCAGCTCTTCACACGGCTGAAAGGAGGGAGGAAGAGGGGAACTCTCTATTGACACAACACTGAAAGTGACACATCATGTTTGAACTTGAAGCGTTAAATCGGAACGGTCACACGTTCCACCATAATTTAGTACCATTAGGTACCAAGCTACAGCCTGACATCGAAACTGTAAGAGTCCAAACACACGATAACAGTCACGGATATCATTCAGCAGCCTGCAGACACTCCTTAGGAGGCCTGACACACCTATTTTCTACGCAGCACATGCTTTTGCTTTCCCCAGCAGAGCCTGTAAGTGGCTTTATCTAAAGTGAATATCTGAATGCTGCTCGTCGTCCTAACGATGCAAATAGGATGTTGGTGAGTCTACAATCTCGCTTGGCATCGGTGTTATTCATCACACTGCTTACTCTAGGAAACACCCCAGCTCTTGTTCAGTGAGACACTGCAGGGCAGCCCTGACGTGAATGAGAAAACATATAAATACAAGATGGGAAACACTGGCTGTGTTGCAGGAAAGCTCAAACAGGGGTAAAGAAGCAGCAGCTCCAGAATACTGTTTGTCCCCACAAGGCGAGCCACCACAAATATCACTAAACCACTATTAGACTTTGACATCAGTAAATGATAGTGTCCTGATAAAACAAACCTCACTGACCCTGGTTTCACTTGCTGTGATGTAAACACACACACACACACATAACCTTAAAGATGACACGAGCTATGCTCGTGATGACACGAGCAGAGGTAAACTGCTGCTGATGCCTGATTGCCTGAAGTTCATGGTTACTCAGAAAATAAGCCTCATTTGTGATCATGGCTCAGCACAGTGCTGCACACAATCCGCACACCTCCTCACGCTGCCATTCATTCACAACAGGCAGGAGACATCAAAAGAAAGTGGGTCACTGCATGTGTACGATACATAACCCTCAACACACACACACACACACAGACCAGGCATGTGTCTTCACGGTTCCTGGCAGGCCCCTGTGCTGATGTGTGTGAGCGGAGGTGTTGGGGCGACCTGACACACACACGCGAGTCGTGACCAGCTGAGACGTTGTTTAGCATGACACGAGGACGACAACGCAAGAGAGGCACAAACAGAAATGAAGATAAACAAGCAGACAGGCTGCATCAAAGGGAGAGACTCACATCCTCGAACAGAGATCCGACGTTGGCTGTCACCAGCAGTATCCCTGTGCCCTGCGCTGCTGTCAGCTTCCCTGCCATCCCGCTGTCTCTCTGTCCGTCTGCCCGTCTGTCTCTCTCAGGTGGGTCGAGGGGGGGACTAGTTTCGGCGGACTTTAACAGGTAAAAGAAGCGGAAGAAAAAAAAACACGCGGGCACACAAACAGGAGCCGGAGAGTGTCTCAGTAAACTGCTTATTTGTGACTGCAGCCCGGGGTGAGGCGGCTCGGCTGGAGCATATTTTTTCAGCGGTGCATCTACCAGGAGTTGCTGAGCAGTGAAGGTCTGCGGCGGCGGAGGAGCTGGCGGCTAGCGTGCTGCGGCGTCCCCTGCTACTTTCTCGCCTTCACGGCCATCGCCAAAAGTTTCCGTTTTAATCCACGGCGAGCGCCCGACGACTCTAGTTCATGTCAGCTGCCAGCGTCTCCCCCACCTCCGGCTTTTGTGCAGTGTAAAAGTCTCCCTCCGAGAGCCGCACTCCGAGCCAGGACCACTGCCTGCCGTCACCGAGCGGCCGCGATAGGCTGGAGTCCTCCGCCGCTCTGACGTCAGCGCGCCAATGGAAACGCGGGGCTGTCTTAAAGGGCCAGCGCGCCGTAAACACGCTGCAGCGGCGGAGCGGACACCGTGGTCGCGCACAGCTGGAGGCGCCGAGCTGCAGGGAGGGATGAGGTTTGCTCTCTGTCTGTGCATCCGCCCGGGCCGGCCGAGGCTGTGGCTCGAGTTTGCTGTAAAATGAAGCGGCTGGCCTGTGTTTTTTTTTTTTTTTTGCAAACTAACTCCACTGTCAGTGTCACCAGCAACACTTCTTACAGTGAGATCTCCATGTTTTTACAGTCAGGGGCCCTGGACTTTGGAGCTATCTGCCAGAGAAGGTCAGGCTTACAGGTTCAGTCCCCTGTTTTATGCTTTTATGAATAAAAACTATTATTGGGTTTGTTTCCTGTTCATCTTCCCTCTTTTGTGTATGTTGTTGCTCTGCATGTTCACGGACTGATGTGAAGCACCTTGTTATCTGTATTCAAACGTGCAATACAAATAAAGTAATTATTATGACGATATTATTATTTTTATGGCATGGGTGGATGGAGTGTTGTGCATGATCATATTGCAAGGCTAATTTCTTTAAAAACAAAACTTTTGATGCTGCAAGGTTCAGAGACATCGGCCACAGAGGTGCAGTCTCCTCTACCATGAATACAGCCAGTGCTACTGATGCCACATGTCTTTGAGGACGCCACAGGCATGCATCATATCTGACACTGGCACCCATGTGGTGTGCTTGTTCATGCTTCAAGCAGAAACAACAGAGCACCTGCAGTCCACTGGTTAAGGTCACAGCTCACCTGATGACACAGGGAATGCCGAGGTGAAGAGTTCCTCAGTACTACAGAGGCATTTGCATGAATTCAGGGATGAACCACTAACCAGGTGGACCCGAGGTGTAATAGTTTACAAGCCAAAACCTGGTTTCCTCTAACAGTATGGTTTAGAGAGTATTTTCCCCTCTTGGACAGTTTAACGTGGAGATTATAAGAATATCAACAGGAGAGAAATCCAACAGAACTGGTCTGGGCCAGGTCACAAAGGCTGCCTTTAATTTTGAACTGAATAGTGTTTTATAACTGGAGGCAGAAAGACTCCAAAACGGACTATTTATTACTTACATATGCAGCAAAATGAGAGCATTGTTGACATATCTTTGTAGTCGTAGCACTTGATATAAAAATGTTGTGTAGACATCTTTGATATTTGCATTACAACCATGACAACCCTAGCAGAATGCTCCCACAAGCATTGTGAGTGAACCAAGTGAACCATTTAAAATGGTGTTAATGAAGTCTGCTTCACTGCAAAAGTACAGTCAAAATAATGTTTTAAGATGGCATGGTGTGATTTTTACAATCAATGATACACCCTGATCATATCACACATCTCTTGTCTTGACAGGACCCTTTATGATCTAGTTTCAGCAGATAGTTGTCACCTTAATGTGTGTAACTGTGCTTAGAAAGCAGTCATTGGCAGACAGCTAAAATGGTCCTGACCTGACACACTTGTCCTAACATGTGCTACAGAGTTTTGACTATAATTGCCTTTTCCATTGCATGTGTGATCCTTGCAAAGACCTGGGCAGCCTTTACCAGCTGTGGACACACACTCTTTGATCTTTCCTATTTAGGTTTTTGGCAGGAAGATCTTGGAATATTTCATATTAAGAGAGTGGAAACCAAATCTGCCTGCATGACTGGATTTTGCCAGGGGTGCTCAGAGACACCGCCAAGCCCATGTGTAATGGATTATTGTGAATGAGAATAGATTATATCAGCCTTTCCCTGGCTTTACAAAACCTGTTTGTTGACAACAAATTACTCTTTCAGCATTAGCTCACCTGTTTACTGACACAAGGCTTAGTAATGATCCGGGGAAACACAAGTAACCTCATTTAAAAAATCAACTGTGGAGTGCTTGTTCAGGCTGAAATGTATGTCCAGCAACTCTAAGCAGAGGTCAAAGTGATTTAGTACCCTACAAAATGTTTACAGTGTAAGGTTATTTGCACCTGTTTAAATGCAGCGTGCTGGCAGTTGTGGTCATCAGCCAAATTGTGGGAAGAAAAATGATCTGCGATGTTGCTGTCTGTCACCTTTTAGCTCCTGAAACCTAACATCTGGCAGAAACACAGTGTGACTCTTCTGCATCACTCACAGGTCATCATCTATTAATCACAGACATGCTTTTCACACGGCATGATGTGATGTCCCCCGAGGATTTTGAGGGAGTCCGGGACCATAAATAGCCCACTTCACTCAAAGGTAGTTTGAGGTCAACAGCGTAGGGCAGGCGTATGACACGCTGGATAACTGCAAAATGATCTCCTGTTCCTAAGAGGACAGATGATGTAACAGAATCAGAGTGAGAGCTCACTTTATGGAGCAAGTTAGATAAATCTTTATCCATGCAGCTATATTGTATTTTGTGTGAACTTTGCTTTCAGTGAGTGTCCAGCTGTGCAGAGATGACAGGAGAGAAAGGTGACAACCCTCAAACGGCTAAAGGATGGCTCATGCAGCCATTATGTTAACAGCGTCAGACTGCTGTGTGTGGGTGTGTGTGTGTGTTTGGGGAAGGGAGGGCACGGTCATGGCTCACTTGGCTCTTTGAAGAGAGCCGAGAGATTATCGCCGAAACGAGAGTGCTCACAGCTGTGTCTGGCATGGGAGAGCAAGTGTGTGTGTGTGTGGTTGGAAAGAGTGTGTGTGTTTGGGTGACTCCCATGTTGTGATTGTGTTTGCATGAGTTCATGTTTATGTATGTTGTGTTTTGCCACCATGGCAATTTTCCATATGTGAGAACATGACATGCTACAGAATATCCATATTCAGTCATTCAGCCTCGTAAAGGGGATAACGATGATATTCAGAGAGATGAAATCAGTGTTAGCACTAATCAAAAACACATTAAACTGCCCTTAAAAAATTATCCAAATCTGATAATACCTCTTTTCCAAAATGTCATACTCACCACTTTCACAGTAAAGTACGTACCATATTAGAGCTGTGTAAACTGTACAGGCGGTACTGGAACATTCTTTGTCTGACTGACTAATGTTTATCATAAAGTTAACATTTTGTCAGTGGATATGCTTACAGTGAGTCGTGCTGAGTTTGGAGGACTGAGAGTTAATAGCTTTTCTCAGGAGGAGGCCGAAAGGAGACAAAGCTAAAAAAAAAAACCTAAAAAAAGACCATTAGCGGTGTCCTTAATAGGCATAAGGAGAACGGAAAGGAGAAACGAAGGATGTGGGTGACAGAGAAGCAAGGGGAGGAAAATGAAGTGTGCACCTCGCTACAAGTAGAGCTGAGTGAGCCCAGCATGAAATAATAAATAAATGTAATCTTTAAAGGAATAGTGCTGCACTGAACCACAAAGTAGTAGAGTGAAAATCATTGCATGTCTCTGTTAAATATTTAGTTCTTAAGGCTGTGTGTAAAGATGGACGACACGCCTCCACTTCCTCCCACTGCACAGAAGTTAAGCCAAAATATCCTGAATGGCAATGCTGCCATTTTCACACTTTCAGACACCCGCCTGACTCGATTAGTTATCAATTGTTACTGACTAACTAAAAATCACCAAGTAATACCTCCTCTCTATGTTTTTACTCTATGAACAATTACCAAAAATGCCAGAAACCATCTTTGGGAAAAATGTCTTCACTTATTCACAATAAAATCTTTCTTAGTTTTGCCCATGTCCCATCTGCCAACATGGAGTGGGTGGGATTTATGACAATACTGCAGCCAGCCACCAGGGGGCGATCTAGACATTTTGATGTCCATCTTTATATATGTACGGTGTATGGTTGACATTGTTACTACTTGCAGGACGAGTAAACTACTGTAGTGGGCGAGCAAACCGCTGGACATGCTAGTCAGTAAGTAAGTATCAAGTATCGGGTTGTCTACTTCCCCCGATATGTTTTATTTAGGGATTGTACGTTATTTTTTTCAATAAAGAGTTGGATTGAAAAGTGGTAAAATTCTCTCTGAGATAATGAATTTGCTAACTGCTTACTGAATGTCTGTATTGGTACCATTGATTCCTGGGTCATGGGGGACCGCCCCTTAGTCCGACATTCCATCAGCCCGACAGCCCATCTGTCTGACAGTTCGTTATGCCAAAAATAAATTCCCATTGCTCCAACAGCCCATTTATCTGAAAATACACACAGGCCCCGCAGTTAGAAAGAATCTACCAACTATATGACTCACTGCTCCAAATACCCATCACCATCCATGAGGAAAACTCATGGATACAAACAAGAGCACATGGCTAATTGTTATGCACAGTAGCATTATAACACACTACAGCACTATATAACAATTATAGTAATAGAGTTATAGAAATAGGAGGATGACGGTGTTGTCTGATAGCTAACATTTATTGCTTTCTTGCTGAGAGTTAGATGAGAATCTTCATAGATTATCCGAGAGGCTGGAAACAAGGGTAAATGACTGGCTGTGCTCTCTCCAGAGGCAACAAAATCAGTCTATCTGCACTTCTAAACTTTCAAGAACCAGCATGTTCTATGCCATTTGTTTAATTCTTACAAAAGGCTAAATGTTTAAGAGACAGGTTATGGCTTTGCAGGTTGTTACCTAGCAACCTTACAGCCACGCTGTACTGCACGCTGTACAGGAAAGTCACTGCAGTTCTGTTGTGATGAACCATCAGTTCCCAGACAACTGTATCCCAGCTTGGACCGTGAAACTGTTTCTGCTGAGGTTTACATGCCTCTGAAACTTTTCTTTGCACTAATCAAACAGCTTGAAGGGAGAGCGAGTGGAAATGGCTCTAAAAATAACATGACAAATATGTGTGGAGGTCTGTGTGCACACAGATAACAACTCAGGTAATGTTTTCCATGAGGGTCTGTAAATACTACACCGTTAGCTCTGGGCAGGATATCCCACTGGGGAAACGTACGGAGGGGGTAATGAAATTTGTGTGTGTGTGTGTGTCTGCTGCTGATAAAGAAGTTCTACGCACTGACCAGAAGCCCCTCCTTCTGCACTCTGGGTAATGGAAAAAATTATGTTGGAATTCCAGACTGCAAGCAAGTATGTGCACTTTGACCCCGATCTCTCTACTGCTTAAATTCACTTATCTAAAAATAGGCAAACCTGGAAATAATCAGGCTTTCTCATGTCTCCAGAGGAGCAGGGATTCAGCCATGTAATGATGTATTAGGACTCGCTCGACATGAAGTTTTATCTCCAGCCTCACTCAGGAATCAGCCATGTAGACCTGATGTATGTATCCCAAGAGAGCCAGCTTTGTTAGCATGGGAATTTAGCATGAGAAAACAGTTTTATTAGTGGAGAGCATTTTTGTGATGGAGGGAGAGAGAGAGAGAGTTTGTGTGTGTGTGTGTGTGTGTGTGTGAGTGTGTGTGTGTGTGTGTGAAGGTTTATCTCTGAGTCACTCCAGGGGCAATTTGTGTTATATTTCCATATCATTTGAATAAAATGTTTGCCTACAGAGTTTTCAGATTGTTTGAACAAAACTTTTATGTGCTTCCTTTAGTGAACCATAATTTGTATTGCCTGAGGATGCAGCTCATTTACTAACAGAAACTAAAGTAACTGATACATGCAGAAGTATGGCCATTCACCATCCAAAGACTCTGCGGTTTATACTAAGCTGAGAACTGAGAACAATGAGGAATGTTGTGGTCTGCAATCAGCAATGTTATTTTAATCGGGGAAACAAAACTGTGA
The DNA here is from genome assembly GCA_037176925.1 of Amniataba percoides. NCBI lineage: Eukaryota > Metazoa > Chordata > Actinopteri > Centrarchiformes > Terapontidae > Amniataba > Amniataba percoides. Next base: position 4,099,951 of record JBAJHX010000033.1, on the reverse strand, counting down.
GTTTATCTGCTGCATTTTCTTTCTTTCTTTCTTTTTGTTTTAAAACATCCAGGTCCCCTCTTCTGTTCCTATACAGGTGCTCTAAACCTGAAATAAGATTTTTGCTGTTTTGGGGCAGCAGAAATATGCTCTAAGCACAACATTTCTATTTTTGTATCTATATTTTTCATCAAATCATTGGTCACATGCTGTTACACATCCAGTAGTGACAAAGCAACATTGCTGTTTAGTTGAAGTTCTGACGATCTAGCGGATGTAAGTTTAATGTGCTCTCTGATTTTGGTCTCCACCAACTCCTGAGTGAAATACATGGCTCTAGCAGCTAAATGCCCAGCCATGTTCCCAAGCAACTTCCAAACTCTGTCTCTCCACTGTTTGGTGCTGAGCAGGTGGTGTATGAAGGATTTTTAGAGCTTTTACTTTGAAAAGAGCTGCCTGCTGAGGCTGACAACGATGCGATGAGAGCAGCAAGCAGTGAACAAAAAGACTAAAGTTGTGGGCCTGACAGCAGAACAACGAGCTGAAACTTTCTACATGAGCCTGATAAAGATGAGAGGAGCTGATCAGATTTAAATATTTAATGTTAATGTGGCACATGTTTGCACCAGATTCCATCAAACTAGAATGTTTAACCTGCAGTCTACATTTTATTTAACATTTCCCAGCATAAGTTGTGACAGTCAGAACAGAGTATCTGATGGAGCTTCATTCACTGCTCCTCCACGGGCACCACTCCACCTCACATGAACTAACTTTAAGCAGATGTAATGGTGGATAAACAAAAATTGAAAAACCAAGCTACAAGAAAACAACAGTTTACAAGAAAGATGAGTAAACAGAAGAAGAGTAATGAGGAAAAGCGAGCTAGACGAGCAGCGTTGGTGGGAGGGGCTTCGAGGTGAGCTGGAGCACACCATAGAGAGAAAGTTTGCTCTCTTTCTTAATCTTACCAGCTGTAGATTTAACCGACAGCAGCAGTAGTTGTAAGTTTTACCCATGTTACATTGTAGGTCAGAGTATATACATGGTTTAAAAGATCTTTAATCAAGTTCCTTTACGATTGCCTGTGATGCCTGAAGACACGCACAACAAATGTTCCAATGTTCACACAACTCAGCCCAACGAGTTCATCCTCCCTCATGCTACCTTTGTCACAAGTCAAACATTTGAAATTCTGTGTTCAAGGATGTATCTGCTTAAGAGTGAAAATAAATTTCCCAACGTAGTGTCACAATTTACATGTGAAAATAAAATGAGTGGCATTTTTTTCTTTTACAAATTCTTATTAACGCGCTCCATCTGACTGCCTTGTTTCTGCTGATTGATCTTACTGAATGATGGCTAATTGTTTGAGGACATGTTGCTGTTTCTGCTAGTGTAGCAGAAAATTCGTAAGGTATATTATGTACTTTTATTATTCTTATTAGCTTTCAAATGACAGTAGTATTCTAGCATTAACAATGAATCAAATGACCATGTAATGTAAACAACAATCCTTTTGGTAGTTTATACATGTTAGCAAGCCAACACTCAGTTACACTATTTTAAGTTACTTTTCTTCTGAAGCATACTTTGCGAGAGGCAGTGTACATCCTGGTTGACAATCTATGACAGCGTTGATACAAAAATAGATTATAAAACACATTTATCCCTCTTCTTCAAAACATAAGTGTTAAACCTACAAAACCATTGGTAGTTTAGATAATAATGACTATTTTCTTATGTTTAGTTTAATCATAAAGCCTTGTCTTGTTGGATGGAATATAGATATGTGATTAGCAAAGCTGGTTACAGTTTACAGTATACTCAAAATACCCAAAAGATATAATACTTTTCATCTTTACAGTTAGAGAAAAAGTACAATATATGACTGAATGACCAGTGTAGATGATTAATGAAAATGACTTTTGTAAATCATTGTTATTAGAAATGTGGGAGAGAAAAGTTTTTTTTTTATATGTATAAACATGCATACAAATTCCTCTTGAAAACATCTTTGAAATATAAGACTTTTAAACGTCCTTTTCTTATTGGCTGAAAAGTAACAACATGAAATGTAACCAATATAGAGTGATTCATAAAAATATATTTCAAGTTATGCCTCTTCACTTGTGCTCGATTCTTCAAACCATAAGTACAATAAAAGCATTGAAATACAGGGTGCCAATGTGTTCCCCCACACAAACAGCCAAGTCCACACAGTAGACATGCAGGGCCATAATAAGCTGGCGGCCACAGTTAACCCTGTCATATTGTTTCAGTTGGGTCAGTTTTACAAAGTTAGCCTTTTCTGCCTGGACTGTTGCCTTAAATCTCTGGCACATTTCTCCACCTCTCTCTCTTGGCCAGAGTGGATCCCACTGTGCGAGGAAGCCTATTTTGGAGCTCCCACTGGGTGCTTTATAATATCGCCCCATACTAATTTATCCTCCCTTACCAATTAATTTGGAGCACGTTATTCTACTGGGACAAAGGTCAGTTATTTTCTGAAAGAGGCTGCTGATGGCCTAAATCATTTTCAGTTCAGGGGGGACTTACTGGTAAGACCGTCCCTGCTTCGACTCATCGCCCAGACTGTTTCTGACAATCATGTAACTTTGAAACTCAACAGAAGCCCCATACTTGAAATAAAAACAAAAAGAGAGAAAAAAGACATGTTAAACCTTTATAAAGGAATTTATAGCTACTTAATGGCAGATTAATGCTTTTAAATGAATATGACAAACATGCCGTTATTCAGACAACAAAATATTATATTATAAATATTATATGTCCACCTGATTAATTTAAGTCCAGTGTTGACTCTCACTTTTCTCTCTGATTTGGTCTCCACCATCTCACAAGAGAAATGTCTGAGCCTTTTCAGTGAAAACAACAGTCTGCTGCAGGAATCCACTGAAATGAAAAGAGTGAAACACTGAAGCTACACTAATCAATGTATTTATGTATCAACGTGAATAAAATTATGATGTGCAATGCGTACGGGATCTCTCATAGTCTCATCCATACAGTTCCCCTCAACTTCATGAAATCTTTTTTTCATCTTTCAGTTCATTGTTTTGGTTTGAAATCCTGCATCTTCAGTGTTTCAATCATCGATCAGATTTCCTTTGGGAGTTGGTGGAGATCAAAACACAGATCATAGGAAGGATGGACAGAAGCACTAAATGGGTGTTAATGTTGCTCTGTGTTTGCTCAGTGTTTTAGAAAGCAAATGTTTGCTAACACCTTTGACGTAGTTTTCTGAGGTATGTCAATGTGTTTACAACTTAACTATAACCTTTGATAGCCGTTTACTATTGTTTTACTTCACACTTCACACACAATCATTCTGAGGTAGTTTAGTAAGTTAGTCACCTGGTGAATTAAAGGTTATTCCAGTATTTATTCCAAATATGTAACTGATCCTTTTCTCTTCCTCACTTTCCATTCATGTGCTCTTTCACACGCGAATCACATGATGCCACACGCAATCCAATGCGATCCAAATCTTTATTGGTCAAATCTTGAAAGATTATTTGCTATTGCAGGACGATTCTGTCTGCAGCACTGCCATCTAGAGGTGAGTTGCTTTCAATCCGTGTCTCACTTTGACTAAACAGCAAATCCTGATGTGTGACGGTATCCTCAGTTACAAAGCAGCTCTGTACCAAAGACCAGCCATCGTTTCAGTAAATAGGGTTTACTCAGAAATACTTGTGCGTCACAGGCCTGAAGCCATTCACTCAAGTTAAAACAACAGTCTTTTTAGCAACAGCAGCCCATCCAAAACAGAGAGGAAACTGCCCTACTCAGGGCCAAGATCACCTCTCCCACTCATTCCTCCATTCATTCAAACCATAACTGGCAATATGTCAAGCCAACGACCCCGTGATTCAGACTTCTTGTAATGAGAGGACTGTACTAAATATAAACCGGGGGGATTAGGCCTTTTTTTTGCTGCCTGTCAAACACAAAGCTCCTGAAGGTGCTGAAAACAGGCCTGTGTGTATCTAGGAAACGGCTGCTGCCAAAATGGGAAACAAACCGCGCTCTGTGCTGCTCTCCAGAGCCTTATGTAAATGTCCTGGCAGAGTGCGGCTTAATTGACATCAACTGGTGGCCCCGGCCAGGGCGAAAATGATGAAATTGTTCCACCTTGTGACCGACATATGTTTGCGTTCAAGATCATAACTGAGCTTCCTTGTCTGACCTGTTTATAAAGGTTTTGGCAGTCCAGAGAGTTGAGAGTTTAAACTATTTACTAGAAATTACTTTTTTTTTGTTGAAAGAAACACACATAGTGGTTAAGAAACACATAAAAATGATCATTATCATGTTCTAATTGCATGAGTATCCAGAGAAGGAAAAGGAATCATTCAGTTCACTTCATCATGAGAAAACAATAAAGTGCTAAAAAAAAAAGGTGTCTTTTGCATTCTTGCTTTCTTCCAGGAGATGGCAGCAGATATTAAAGCTGTTCAAGCATTGATCTGATTCTAAAATGTGTGTCTTACATAGTGGAAGAGGATTTGGGGAAATAAATGTTTCAGTCATGTTGCTCACCTGTGAGACCTCCATATCCTCTTCCTATTCCTTTCATATTTTATCTGCCTCTTCTCTTTCTCTATTTTTGATGCATACTGATGTTAAATAAAAAAAAATCTATTTTTCATCATGGTCACCCTCATCTTGATGAGACAATGACAGAACAGGTAATAAATATAAAATAAATAAATCATTGAGGAGCAGAAAAAAAACAACTAGAGCAAATATGAGCATATAAAAGTAGTTAATGCAAATGAACAACAGTCATATAAAAGTAAATAAAATACAACTCGATTGTAACAAAAATGGTACAGCACAGTTAAGTATTTCATAGAAATTATCTTATTAGTAATACTTCCAGTCAGATATAAGGAACAAATGCAGCGTCCATGATGAATCCGAATCACTCAACAAAATCATTCTTTTATCTGGCTCTTCCAAAAGACAGAGAACAATCCTTGAAACACAGACACAGCCTGCCAATGCCAGTAATAAATCTTGTTTTGATATATCCGGTGGTAAGAGAGACCCGTTTCCAAAAAAAGACAGCTCAGGAGAGTTTGGCAGTGTTTCCTTCAGCCACTCTCGCTTGCTTTTGATGACTTGTTTCCAACAAGAGACAAAGGAACTTTCCTACATTAAATCAAGAAGTGTACCTGCTTTATTTTTACACTTTCAACATTAATTATAATCCACAGGTCTCATTTTGGAAGCCTAACATGGTGTATAACATCTCTGTATCATTTTGTACTGGGTAAATGCACGACTACCCATAAGCCACCACTTCTTCACCTGAGTTTGACTTTATTTACCATATTCACCAGAGCATTTATCATAATTGTGTAATATACTGGGGCTGAGGTTACATCCGTAGGGACATTTTCCACTAGTACAGTTAGCATGTGTTAAGCCAAACTATTTAATTGTCTGAAAAATAAGTCAAATTCTTATAAAAAAAACAAGTTCAAGTGCAGTTCAGCACTGTCATAGTTAATGTAGTGATATTATTGCAGTATAAGTTGAAGTACGAGCAGAAACCAGCCATGCAGTGAAGCCAATTTACAAGACCTGTCACATCAGTGACACAGTGAAACATGGAGGAAATGAACATACATTTAGTTGATAATGTTGCTAAGCTTCATGAGGAAGTGTTCATTTCCATGACTAATGTAACAAACTGTCACCAAGAGAAACAAACAACAAAGCACCTTCTAAACCTGTATTACATGCACAACAGCCTTTACAAGCCTCAAACTTTTATTTGACTTTCACTCACTAAAGTTTGCTGATCACGTTAATGAGTACTTAACAAAATGTGTGTGTATGTGCCCTCAAATAATGACTATATTTATACACATCAGTTACCTGTGAAGTACCACTGGGTGGCAGTGTTGCACCGACTTTACCTTTACTCACTGGCCAATAAAGGACCTTTGGTTGTAATTGTGAAGACTCATTTAATTAAATGATACTGTGCCAGTTTGTATTATTTGGTTAATTTAGCTGTCAAGCATTATTTGACCTTGTCAACTTAAAATCAAGACGGACACACACTCCACCATGTGCTCGAGTCCTGATAAAGAATTCACTCCTCCCTTTAGCACACATTATTTCCGAGGCTCTTTCAGAACCTTCAGTGAATTTTGGTTCAGCTGAACTTAAACGGCTTTTGAAGGCCGTCGTTCCAGAGTTGTGGGTGGTATCCAGGAGTCACTGTGGAGATGTCTGCCTAATGCCCACACTGACCACAAGCCCATTATCCAGTCCAGATGAGGGGGCACGATAACGTCCTGACTGACAGGTCTGTGGCAGCTGTATGCTGAGGGAGGCCCCCCCTCTCCCACCCCACCCCTCATCTCTGAGTGTCCGCTCACAGAGGGAGGCGTTTGTTACTGTGTGACAGCTGTCACGGCCCCCTCTCGCCCTCACCCCTTCCTCCAGCACAGCTTTCCACATCATTACCTCTCCCCATAACCTGCTGTCCCTTCCAACCTGTCAGTAAACGGAGAAATCTCTGCACATGAGGAAGGAATTTGGGAGTGCTGATTAGAGTCGGTCAATTTATGAGTCAGTGATTGTGAGTGTAAAGTGAAGCCTTCAAATTAAAGCGCTTTGTTTGGAATAAACAAACAAGGGAAGCGGCATGACGTTAATGGGCGCCAAAAAGACCAAGCAGCAACACCTACAGTGAAAAGTAAGAAACAACACATGCAGAAGTTCAAAGCTTTTCAACGGAAAATACAAGAAACAAGATGTCACTGTGCACACAATCTGTTGACGGATGACATTTGGGGAACGGAGGGCAAAAAGACACCAGAAATGAACAGTTAGAGACAAACGTGACAAGAAAAAAACAGAACATGAGTTAGCATGGTTATGTTCTTTTTCACCAGAAAGTACACTTTGTTAATGATACACACTACAGAACACTAAAGAGTGAAAATGGACACCCACTTTGCCTAAAAGATTTTGTCCAAAGATTTAGAGCCATGCTAGTGGTGCTGTGAAACTGCATAGGCAGAGTACTGCTTTAACAAAACGCTGATGTCAGCAAGCTTACATGCTCACAATTACAGCATTAATACATTTGTGATTAGAAAGTATAGTTTTTTTTTCTTTTCATCAACCATGTCTCTCTTTCTGCAACAGCATTATCATTAACATTAGCTGCCCTGGTCACCTCATCTGGATGGAAACATGCCAATGCACCTATCTGGGAACCAATATGGTGATAATAATTAAAGCCATTAGGAGAGAAGAGAAGAAATGCAAACTAGCCATTAATAATACACAGAATCACCTATCAGCAGTTTGCAGCGTACACATGGATGTACAGATAACAAACTTACACTTTTTAGGCAAGCACCTTCTTTTATATTTCTAAGAATTTATGGACGTGATGGACCCTGGAGATGATGAGTAATGTCACACTAAATTATGTGAACATGTGCTTTATGTTTGTGTGTCATGTTTTGACTTATGACTCAGAGAAGGAGAACGCTTTTTGACTCAAATTCTCCTCGGGCTGTGTCTTTAACTTGGTGTTTTTGGCTTCCTTCTTTGGCTCTCTCCTTTAGACTGTCCAAATCTATCAGCAAGTTGTCAGGATTCACCCTCTGCATGTAATCTCTGTTCAAAGTTTCATGGATACCCATCTAATAGTTGTTGAAACATTTCAGTTTTGACCAAACTGGAGGACCTATCTTTCAACAGGCCAACATTGCCAATGCTGTTAAAAAGATGAGAAAGAAAAGAAAAAAGATAAGAAAAAAATAAACAAATTTTTACAAAATACTATGTTTGTTTTTTACTTTACTCTAATCTTTTTTTCTTCAACATGAAATTGCAGAGTTTTATGAAGACTTTTACAGAGAAAGAGATCACTGTGATGGTGTTGAGAGAGCAGAAATATGTGGGGTTGAGCAGGAAATCTCAAAGAAAGCAGATGTGGCTTTTTATTACAGGATGAGTCACACACAAGCCCACAGACACGTTTTTCTGCATACATACATACTGCTATATTTCATAACATACCAATTCGGAGTCGGGTAATATTGACCTTGGCTTTTATTAAAAACTGAATAGCTTCCTGTTGTTGTCGTGTATCCTCAATGTGACGACTATGACACAGTTGGATTCTGTAGCATTCTACTTAATCCGGACCGGTCCTCATGCCCAGATGAATCTAATAGAAACTAATAGAAACACACTGAATAGGAGCACAAACACAGTGCTGTCATTGGCCTTCAGCGACACATTTGTTGTGAAAATAGTTTAATCTTTCATTTAAAAGGATTCAGCGGCGTGTTTGTTTTTATAAGAGGATAAACGTCTCCACCCAAGGCTGTAAACGCTGTGTGGGATTCTTTCCTGTAAATGTTCAATGACTTTGTGACAACACAGACCACTCCCCTGCTGAGCTTCACCGCTCGCCTGCACAGCGAGCTGCAGGACAGTTTAATATACCATGATGCAGTATGAATCTCCGATTTCCACATTCAGCACAGCGTAGAGAGTCATTTATCACATATTAAATCTGCAAAACTCATTTCTTTCTACTGTAAATTCATCTATGTGTGCTATATGAGAACCTCAGAGTCTTTAATACAAAGCTGATTTAAGGAAGAGCGAACAAAACCGCACACCCTGAGCAAGTTTATCATGTGCTTTATTGAGGAGACGTGAAAGACTTTCTATGTTATTTTTTGCGTTTTTTCTTTTTTCAGCTGAGTAAAACCATCCAGAATACGACAGAAGAATCCAACCGGATGTCTGATGAGTTACAGGTTGAGCCGCTAATCAGGAGATGAGTCCAGTGGAGGCAATGAACAGTCCTTCCTGTGCTCACCACAGTCCTGTTGATTCATGGCTTACTTTCCATCAATACTTTTCACCATTCTGAGTCACTGATTACTACATCCCAAAAAATGTACTGTACTTTATGTTCTTTAAAAAATGAGCGAGATCTGCACTGAATCAGACACTTCAGATAAAAATGAATAAATGAATAAAAAAAGAAAACTAAACTCACAAATAGAGCTCAGCTCATGTTATTCAAAAATCCCTGTATCAAAGCTACTTCACCTTTGTGGGACTAGCTGTTTGACTCTGCTTCCCATCTGAAAAGCCAATTACAATGAATAAATTATGTTGTAAAAGTTTAGTTTAATCTAACTTTACATGAGCTCTAATGAACTTTTATTTGAGTAGATTTTTACTTTAATTTGACTCCCAGAGAAAAAAAAACACTACAAAAGCAGTATGTGGTCCTTAAAGCACCACTAACTCAACTGACTAGTTCTGAGCTAATTTTCCCTTTGAAGGACTTTCCTTATTTGTTTGATACTTCTGTGAACATTAGCTAACACTGAGCTCAAAAGAACTCACACACTGTGTAAAGCTAAACAGCTTTGTGGAGGTTAATCTAAAACCAGATCCCCTCAAGTGGAAAAAAACACATCTTGCTCTCTCTCAGGAGCCATTTTCAAAGGATAACAGGCAAGAATGACGATAAATTAACAAAGAAGACTCCAAGAAGGAAAGATGGAAATCACAAATTGCTCTGCTGATTGGATTCTTGCTTGCAGCCTGTGTCCCTTTTTTTCTTAAATGAAACTTCAGCGCGCACAGCAGCACGTGAACTCATCACCGCTCGCACCACATGACTCTGAGCGCTGATTCTGTCTGTTTCCACTTCAAGCTGTTACGTACATTCAGCATCGTACAGAGGGCCAGTAGCTCAGCAGCCTGTTGTTCGTGACAGTCATCAGATTGTGTCTTTTAATAGGCTTTTAACAGCTGTTTGTTGTAGTCAGTTCATTTCACAGATTGGTTATTAAAGATTCATTTACAGAGCACTTGTATCTTCCACTCCACTGGACTCATTCTGAATCTAAAGCTAATAGCAACTATATATGTACATTTGTGGCTGTGTTTGTGCCATTACCCATTTAATGTGAAGTATTTTACAAAGTTCTTTAAGAAACAGCAGAAACACATAAAATGTCATACAGCTGAGGCTGGAGTTTGTGACGGGGTTCACTGAAGGCTTTTTTTGCCCTCCTCTTTTGCTTCTTTTCACCTTGGTTCCCCGGTGCCTTTGTCCTGGATAATTCCACTCCACATGACTCACCGAGTTGGCATCAAGGTAGTCTGGCACTGAATTTATCCAAAAAGGTCACAGCATTGTGATTCAGGCCCTGAATCACTTTACTGTTACACGCTTGTGACGCCTGCTTATGGTGAGTGCGTGTTAAATGTGCATTCACATCCACATGCGTTTTGTGACGGTAGTTTCATGGGCACCAGGGCGGGGGGAGGGTGGGTGGTGTCATATTAAGATACTCTATTTCACATCTCATGAAGAGGGAAACATGGACGATAATTATTTCAGATCTGATATCAAATTAAACAGATTGTGCCCGATTTAATTAGGGGGTAATTAATTACTGCTCTAATTAAGGGTGAATCACAGATACATTCACTCTGGCTGATTCATTTAAACACATGAAGCGTAATGTGTAACAGTTGAAAGGCCTCACTGGATGACTGCAGTGCTCTTTTCTGCCAGAGAAAGACATTGATTTCCTCCCTGCTGATAACTGTAGTGTGTGTGTGTGTGCATGTGTATGCGTGTGTGCGTGGGTGTGTGTGTGTGTGTGTGTGTGTGTGTCACTCATCTCTGAACCGAAGCTGGGAGCTGTCGATGAGATGAGTGGAAAACGTGTCAGAGAGCGAGGTGGCAGTTAGATACCACCATGGCCCGAGGGATTCGTGGGTGAAAAATGTGTTGCCTCGCTGCTGGATTTCACCATCCTCCTCCAACCAGGACGAAGCAGGGCCTGTTTACATTCAGGCTGGCTTTCTGTGCCCCTGGCCTGTCTTAATGTGTTTCATCAAAGCATTTTCATTTATTTTTTTGATTGTTTTTTGTCCATATCAATTTAGATTTTATATCTATATATATAGATATTTATATTCATTTCGTCTCACAAAAAATGGTAGAACAGAGAGGCTTGCTTTTAAAAGTTAATGGGCTTTCTATAAACCGGTGTTAAAACATTAGAAATGTATCTGCACTGCAAATGTTTTAGTTCTCAGTCACTGGCAGGTGTCACAAAATCTGGTACCCGTAGTACCACCCATGGTATCCTAATTGTTTAATTAGGCTTCAAATGCGGCTTGCTGTCATGGCAAAACAAAACACTTTTTCCTGTAACAGCAGGATAATTTCAAGTGCAACTAGTTGACATCTGACACTTGATTGGTTGACACTTTTTGGTGAAGCTGAAACTCTTGTGTCACAGATTTTAGTAGGCTGACATCATCTATATCAAAACTTGCAAACCCATCTAACCAACTGCTTTTGTTAACACATACATTACAATACAGTCTGTGATAAACTATGATAAAAGAACATTTTCCATTGTGCTCCCTAATCAGCCGATGTAATCTCATGGGTCAGGACTGAGTGTACTCCAGGATTTAATGGAGTTGAAGGCTTTAGGATGACTTTTGCTATTTAGTGGCATTTTCTGCTGTAAAGTCTATACCTTGAAATGGTTATAGACAAATTTAAACACACTGTGCAGTATATTGCACTCATCACATGATCAAGTGTCTACAAAGGGGTTGTTATGCTTCAGAATTTCACAAATGATTGACTGATTTTTCTTGCTTTAATACCATATTTGACCTTCATTCAAAGTGACTGTGAACATTTCCTAGAACATACTAAGGGGGAACTGAAACAGCCAAATGAACTTGATCTGACACCCTTAGGCACAAAGCAGCAATTATAGACAAAAATGAGGCTTGTTATCGCAAAAGCACATTGCACCCAAATTCCTGTTGATGTATCACCCAGCTGAGAGAGTCCTTGATGAGGCGGTGATACCGAACCCTCTTTAAAATGCCCGTGCGTTTCACATGGAGAGACAGAGATAATGACTGTGCAGCTATGGGTATGAACGCACACATTGGCATTTCCTCCCTCCGGGAACACAGCCGGCAATCAAGGCCTGAAACACTGACTCATCAAGACACATACTGTGGAGAGAGAGAGAGAGAGAGGATGAGGTACAAAAAGAGGAGGAGAGAACCAGAGAACCAGAACTTGTAATTTGTTCTGCGCATTTATCATAACTTCAGTGTCAGATGTTACCTTAATGAGAGTGTGTGGAAGGTTTCAGAGGGTTTAACGTGGTCCCTGGTGTAGATGTCAGCGTGCTTTTCCAGCTGTGGGACTAAATATGAAGCGAGAGTGCTGGTATGACATGAACAGCTTCTTTTACCCACCGTGGAGAGGGCGGTGGTGTGCTGGAGACTTAGCTGTGGTTATTATTCTCCTCTGGAACACCAGCTGATGCTGATCTGCCGTACAAGGCCAAAGAATGTCAAATATGAAGGAGGGCAGGGAGCGTACGAAGCAAACTCTCTCGCTGTCACATCTCGGAGTGCACACACGAGATGCACACATACACACACACACAATGAAATATTGAAGAATCAACAGTTCCCAGGCCTCAGGAGGTGGAAGCTATGCAAACTCAGCTGCTCTGACTTACAGTAAGCAAGTAAGCTGCATGGCTTAACCACAACCTGAGAACAGATCTGTTTTCTTTTCTTCCAGAGAGCTGAGCTAAGACCATTTGCACAGACCCCTAAGCACTGGAGGTAAATTCTCTCCTGCTTGTGCCATGCCTTATTATGTGATTTTTATCTGCACAAACTACATGTGTCTGCACCAAGGCTGCAGTCATGCCAACACACACACACACACACACAGAGAGAGAGAGAGAGAAAGCTGCTCATATCAACACTAATAGGTAGTGACAGAATTGTTGAGAGAAAGACTGAATTGAACACCACGATTTCTGAGAGGAATTTCAAAGGAACTCGGTGGATCCCTCTGTGAACTCTTGGTAAACACAGATCAGCTTTAAACTGCTTTGGATTTGAGGAACTGTGACACCCAGAGAGTCAGAAATTGAGGAAATGATCATATTTGCTGTGTCACACAATACATTTTTAGATACCCCGGCTCTAAACCCCGCTGCACTCGTGAGGAAAGAGGGCTGGTACAGCTGTGAGTTAAAGGTTAGGTCCACTCACATGGCCATTTGCACATTTGAACAGTTTTTGGTTTTCTTTCTGTCCATATTGACCACAAAGACATCCTTTCCTAACATGACCCAGGGGACGAAACCCACAATCCTTATTTTGTGTCGGTATGAGGCTGTAACTATCATGCACCATTTTTTAGTGTCCGTCACTCTTTATCTAGAGGTGCAGTAACACAAAGAGGGAAGCACTTTTGGAGGACACCCACTGGATTTGGTTTAATCAGACCACTGACGCAGATCCTGTCCTGAACTTTGGACTGTGCTGAAAGAAGAATTTGGATCCTTTACTGAAGTACAAGTAGAAATACCACACTGTAAAATACTAGTATCATAATTAAAGTGTGGAAAGGCCCCTTGTAGAGCACATCATCAATTTTATATTAGAATAGTAGAGTCATATATGTATCACTGTGTGAATGTTGTAATTGGAGATGTTAATAACACTTTGTATCTGGTTGGGCAGAGGAACAATAAAATTAACTGATAGCTTTTAACCATGGCACAGAAGTAACACACTGGTATGACTATGCGCTAACAATAACACAAAGTGAGATCTGTTTTTACATCATAGTTTTCTTTCTGTTTAAGCCGCACTTTGGTTTTGTCTTCAGATGTTGGACAGAGTAACGTTCGGCCGTCTTCCCATTGTTTCATCTCGCAACTGGATTAAGCAAACCGCTTTGGGAACACAAACTGTGACGGTGGTTTCCTAAGAAGAACTTCAGATTCTCTTTTTACTGCCGTTCTTACAAATGAACACACCACGCCCTGACCAGTGTTACTCAATAAACTCTACTCTTAACCAACCATATAAAAATACATTAACTAGGTCATTTCATCTGAAGTAAGATCAAAATCTGGATAAGAAACACTGAATTTAAGGGGTCAATTGTTCTGTCTGTCACACACACAATTTTTGTTGGGTGTGTACATCTTATTTTGTGATCACATGGGCCGTGCAGTGAACCTGAGGCACTGTGAGACAGAACAAACAGGATGAAGACAGAAGTGAATTCTGTTTTCAAGTTTCCAACTAACAGGTGCTCTTCTTGTTTTGTTCTCTTATTTTCTGGCACAGTTTCCTGATGATTTCATCTTTCATCAGACATGAATCAGACAATCAGACACATTGTGTCAAGACAAACGGGTTACGTGTGTGATTGTACTTGATGTCGGATATACGCGGACGCCCTGATCCACGAGTGTGAACATAATGTGGTGATCCTGACTGAGACCATTTTCTCTTATTGGCACCTGTAGCAGTCCGGCCTCACGCCATTATCAAAAGGCGCTAATCCACTGGATCCTGTTAACCTCACACACACGCACGCATGCACACACACACACACACACAACTGTGCTCTGAGTTAATTAGATTGCAGTCTGTTCAGAGGAGAGAGTTTCGGGAGCCATCCGGGGCTCCAATAAGCGCCTGTTGTGGTGATGCAATGTTAATAGTCCGGGATTAGTGAGACAATGGAGGTGGTGCTGGGATCAAGCTGTGAGGAGGGAGGGTCCACAGATGGGATCAGCATAGCTGCAGGGCTGTTCTGCACACACACGCACATTAACGCGCACACACACACACGGGACAAGGAGTTAACGCAAGTTCCCAAAAATCTACATACAGTGTGTGTGTCCAGACCAGAAAAGCACACATATATGCAGACACATTTTTTTTATGTTTTTCTGCACATGCACTCAACTGTAAAGAGTCACATCATCACATTCCAGCCCCAAATCTGAACACACACACACAAATGACCTAATCCATTTTCTTTTACAGACATCACCTCCAGTGTGACATATCAGATTATCACATTGCACAATCACAATCACAGACACACATTTTCAAAGTAACATCCTTAAACCAGACTCAAATCCCTGATGTGAGTGAGAGCAGGATCTGTGTGTGTGTGTGTGTGTGGGTTTGACTCACAGTGTGTGAGTCGATGATCTTGGAATGTCCTTTTCCGTTGTGCCAGATGCTTTTGATGTTGGCAACATGCTGTGGTTCAAAATAATGGACAGATAAAGAAGGACTCAGAGGCACTAGAGGGCACGCACAGAGTGGAGGATCGCTTTGAAAAGCCAAAACACAAAGAGATTGCTGCAGATAAGCTGCGCAGTAAATACCAACACATGCAAGGGAAGTGTGTTTGTGTGACTTTAGATGGAAAGAATAGCAGAAAGGTGAGAGATCTGCGATGACAGATGGTATGATAGGTTACACATTAAGATACTAACACACCCTGTTTTGAGTGTGTGCCAGGGACCATCCCCCACCTCATGTGCATGACTCCTTCCCACGCATTTCTGGTTAATATGTGTCAGCCTGCTCCAGCGCTAGTACACCCCTCCAGAGACGTATTTGATTGGCGCACACACTTCAGGAGAGGTTTGAGGGAAAATGAAATGTCACCCGGTTCTGATGTAAATACATAATGAAATGTACACCTGGGTTAAGGCATATTTCCAAATGAGCTTTAGGGGGTTTTTGAAGCACTCACATTACCGGCTGGGTTAGTTCATTACAAAACACAGCAAATAGAACTGAAGTCCATTTTGAGAAAGGGATTTTGCTCATATTTCTGAGAATGGCAGCCTACATGATATTTATTGGCAAGTACTGATGGAAGACTAAAGGCCAAATCCAGAGAGCATTTTTATCTCCCCAGGACCCCTCGTCAATTTTTTGACACTCAAAGCTGATTTTTCTTCCTGCTGCATGCTTAGTGAAGCATAACCTCCCCAGATAGCTCTTTAAATCACACAAATATTCTGCTGTTTATATGTTCTGACTTTATTAAAGGTATTTGTAATGACTGATCCAGACTCTCAGTGTCACTGTGAGCATACCTGTTTTATATCAGGCAGATTATCCCAACCTGTAACAGTGAGCAGGGATATAGAATAAAATGAGCCTCTGAATGCATAAGTAGCTTCTTTGTGCCTCTGCAACCTCTCTCTGTACTATATACAAGTATTATTATAAAGAATATAAAGACAATTATTTATATTTTAGATTTTTATATTGATGTCTTATTTTTTTATCTTATTCCGTGTCTTTGCTTTGTATTTTCCTGCTATTCATTTCCACAGTGTGTCTGCTGTTACAACATGACTTTCCCCACTGTCGAGCTGATAAAGACTATCTTGAATCTTGAATTGTAAATGTGAATACTTAACCTAATGGTGCTTGGATAATCAGTCTAGGGATCTTACTGTTCATCTGTCCACTTGGTATTCAAACATTTTGCTCAAAGACCCAGAAGTCAGGGGAGCACCAAAATCAGCAGGATTCATCGTCTGGGGACCACAAATGAAATTTCATGGCGGTCAATAAAACTGTTGCTGATACTGGCGTCTGGCTGCCAGCTGACTGACCAACACACACAGTGCCATGCTGCCAGTGCTATTTCCTTTTTAAAGGCACTTTCCAACTTGTGCAGGCGTGTTCATTGTCTTCACAGACTGACCCACCCAGCTGTGTGAGCATTTTAACACACAAAAAAAGTGTTATTCAGCGATGATATGGCTATTCTGGCTGTGGCAGCTCAGTTAACACAGAGGTGTGGTTAAACGCAGCATGTCCTTGAATTTCCTGTTCCTAATAATACACTCACATAACGTTCAAGCGTGTGTTCTTATGCAAATGGTGGCGTAACCACAATTGTGTGCTGATTTGACTGGGTGAGCGGGCAAATGGCGAGAAACGGTCACACTGGAAAACTGAATCAATGTTACACGTGGTTAGAAATCTAATGCTGGTGGTGCTGGAACAATTTCAATGCAGCAGTGCGTATTTATAATAATAAATAATTCATACTTCCTCTGTCACTGACTGTATGTGGCACCCTAACATTAGTTCTGATCAAACAGATAGAGAAGAGAAGAACACAAACGTTAACAACGGTTTATTTTATAGCTTTTATAGCTCCACCTCTTCAGGTAGACTGTGCTCCACATGTCTAATGGTTTGGTTTGCTCCCCAGCGATAACAATATACACCATGTTATCTATATTATCACCGTATCAGTATTCAATCAACACCTCATACGCACTAATGAAATACACTGTTATATGTGGGCTGTGATCTAAAGTGTTGCTGTGTCCTCAGTTCAAACATGACTCATTACCGCTGCTGCATCTCAGCCCTCTCATCTCTTTCAACCTTTTCCAGCTTTCTCACATCAGCTTTTACATTGCATAATAAATTATGTTAAAGCAGCCTCCAAAAAACAAAACAAAAAAAACCCCACACACAAAGGCAGATATACCAAGGACGAATCAGAATGTCATGTAGACTGATTTCACAAGACAAACAGACTTCAAGGACTGACATCACTCATGCTCGATCCTCCAGGGTTTTAACATTTGAGATGCAGATGGCTGTCTATAAATCCAGCGGGACGTTTTAACTACTCCACTTTTTCATGCTGCCTTGCCTTGACCAAATACACAACAATTCTCGGTGCGTGCGGCCGCACTGACTGGCCGTTACGCAATCATTAGTCAGGCTCGTCTACTTTGTCCTCTCGCTCTGTCTCTCACACAGATGCCACAGACTCCCTTCCTTCCTATGGTGACTCTGGCACGCTGGTGGTTTGAAGCCCTAACGGATGCTTCGGCAGAGGTTGCCCCTACCGTCGGGGGACAATGGAAGAGGTGGTAAACAGG
This sequence comes from Amniataba percoides, assembly GCA_037176925.1. Taxonomy (NCBI): domain Eukaryota; kingdom Metazoa; phylum Chordata; class Actinopteri; order Centrarchiformes; family Terapontidae; genus Amniataba; species Amniataba percoides. The sequence goes on along the minus strand of JBAJHX010000033.1, from coordinate 4,082,120 downwards.
AGGTTGAGGAAGACTAGAATGAGAAGGACAGATGGGAGGACACACAGGGCCGAGACAAAGGCCCGAATAGCCCATCTACTATTACAACCATGTGGGAAAAGACAGTAAATGAACACGATGAGCACAATCCCCACAGGTCCTAATGTTTAAAAGTCATTTCATGAGGAGATGTTGAGGAATTGCTCATGATTTCTCCATGTTCTGTGTCTCTGTATGAGCGCCCATCCCCCTTTAGTCCCTGCAGCGAGAGCAGGCAGGCTGGTGAAGTTGGGGGCAGGGCGGCTCTCTTTCTTTCAGTCTCTGGAGCCTGCTGACAGCTGCTCGGGGAGGCCCGGGGCTGCTTCTCACTGCCGGGCAGAACCACAGCCACATCCTGGAGGACTGACGGCCGCAAAAAAACCGGAGAGACCTGAAATAAAGGCGGCCTTGACAAAGACGCCCCGGTGTTTACCCAATCTGTGCACTTGTGTTAATATTTGAGGAATCCCTGTGTGGCCGCGCGGGCCGGAAGAGAGACGTGACACACAGACGCACTCCGTTTAAAGGTTTAAAGTCCGGCCTAGCTGACGGCTGCTTCCTGTCGGGGCCCGAGCTGTGATTAGCCGGGTCACATGGCTTGACCCACGGGCTGTCATGTAAATTATAAGGCTGAACCGCATCCTTGAGAAATGTATCTAGTCTCTTCCTGGAATTGGGAAGGGCTGCACATTTGGCAACCTGCAGAGAAAAGAAATTCAGAAATTGCATAATGTGGCCGTTGTTGAGGAACGTCTCAATGCTGTAATGTACAGCGTGAGTTTCAATACTTCTTTTCACCTTCAAGCCCACTGATAGATAAAGTGTTTATCATCCTTATTACATTATAAGGGCAAAGACAAAGGGGGAGAAGCTATGGTGAATGTAAATGAGAGACTGAAGGAATCAAACCCTGAATGATTAACTCGGATCAATAAAACGATCCAATTTAAAAGGCCTGGCCAGCAAACTTAGGCTGTCGATACAGATGACAGGAGTGAGAAATGACTCTGAGGCATCAAAGACAAAGGAGAAGACAGCTCTCCCATGCAAAGGCCCTGGAGACGCGCCAATGCCTGTTTTTGAAGCCACCATGCCGTTTGCCTAGCAACTCCAGGGACAGGTGGGACACGTCACATAAACACAGACACGTCAGGCTGGATGGTTTTCATTTTCTTCATGACTGTAAATCTGAGCGGAGCACACTTAAATACACAAAGCAAGGGCGAGCAAGGGTATCGACTGTGGGAAACAAAGCGGAAACTTTATCTTCATTAGGACATGGTGTGCATGCGTGTGTGTGTTTTTCTGTCTAATGAGTCCAAGTGAAGACGATCTTATGCAACATCACTGTTTCCATAGGTCTCCCCTCAGGCCATTTCCACCAGGGAGCAGAAAGAATACATGGAGTGTCAGTTCTGATGAAAAATATTCTCAAGCAAAGTCATGACCCAAAAAATGATTGTTAGTTAAATTAAGAGAGTTAACTTAATGAATCTAAATTATGAGACAAAAATGAACATTTTGACTCGTTAAATTAAAATCCGATCTTATTCATAAATAGGGGAAGTAGAAATGTTGTCTTACTAGGAGTATTTAGTATATCTTCATGAAAACTAACTTTCCCTAACTTTGACACATTCTTTTTCTTTTTCTGGCAGAACCAGGCTTCCTTATATGTGTCAATATGCAGTTATACAATAACTTGCTGACCTGCAGTTCAGCCAGTCTGCTTCACCACACCCTCTTGAGTAAGCCCAAGTTTTAGCTCAGTTCCGGAGGACAATTCCATTAACATCCGCATCATGTTTCTCCTGACATGGGACCACCCAACGTGCCTAATCTGGAGTAGCAGACATGTTGTCTGAATAATGTCAAGGCAGGTTTGCTTTCTTAGCCTTGACTCTCGGCGCTGCGCCTGCTCCTCCTGAGCATCCCCTCACACAGAGCTCGGCTAGGCCAGGCTTCCTCCAAAGTTAATTACGGCCACAGCTTGCACGGAGGCATATCATTAGCAGTAATTGCACACAGCATCCCACTGCCATGTGCCTCCCTTTTTTTTTTTTTGGCCCAGATTTACGCTGCACTGATCCATGAAGGAGCAGCGCACCCCTCCACATGCTGTGAATGGGGAACACGGTGGATGGAGGGGATGAAGCAGCGATAGCGCCCTCCGTGTGTGAGCATGTGCTCACATCTATAAGTCGGGGGCCACGGCCTGGGACTGGGTTTCAAAGGGGCCGGGGGAAAGAAGGCACATGTGGATGGGTGGCGTGGTTCCATGTCAGCTCCAGGAAATACAGGGATTACTGAGAGGCAGAGCCTGTTTGTTGTGTAAGCATATGCATGTGTATGTGTGTGTATTCATATCAACAGTGGGACAGTTGTTCCCCCGCCGTTTTCTTGTGGAACCGGTCGGTACACGTTGAGCTGTACACCGTAAACGATCAAATCTAAATGCAATTAGGCATTTTCATTTCTCTGACACAGCTAGGCAGATGGCTGAGGCCCACTTTTGGAGAGATGCACTCGTAAAGTAGGCTGCTGCAGTACACCACCACACTCCACCTGTATGGAGATGAGGCTCTGGGCTTACATAACATCTAATCTGTTATAACATTACACAGGGTGCTCTGCAGTGGCCCTCAGAGCTCCACGCAATGCCGCTTGATTAAGAAATGTGCAGATAGACAGAAACGTTTCAGCTAAATAGAGCGCAAAGACGTAAAGTATGGAGAAACACATGCACCAGTTTCACAACACACAGCCTAATGATACAAAACCAGGAAACACAACCAAACACATAAACACACTGAAACTATGTCTTCTAACACAGTTTTGTTTTTTCTGTTCAACTTGCAGCATTTCTGTATTTGGTAGTGTTTTCTGTGTTTGCATGTTGCGTGGTGATGTGCTGCGAGTGCTGTGTGTTTTCTCCATCAGATTGTGTTATGTCAATTTGCATATCTTTACTGTAGTTCCAACGAATGGATGAAATGTTTGCGTGCATGACCAAACATGATCATCCAAATACGAATGAATAACAGCAGAATTTTATCAGAGAATCGCAGATAATATTGGAATATGCGTGCCAAAATGCCCATGATGGATAAATAGGACCAGAGATTTTTCCATTCACAGCCAAGGGACCCACAGTGGAAGGCCGTGTTGGCGCCACTTCAATAAAAACTGCCCCCAGCATGACAAATCTCTCCACAGTGGCCAATGCTGTCCTGCCTGCAGATCTCCCAGAAAAAACTGTTTCTTTGTTTCTTAGATCTTGTGCTGAACTGTACGTGTTTATTTGTGTGTGACACCACAGCTAGGTTTAGAAAAAACTGCGCGCCTGCCTGCCTGCCTGCAATCCCAAACCCCCCTCGCCCCACCTCACCTGCACAGTGTGTCAGATCCACGCAAAGCAACAGCCGCTGAGCCAAACGCAGCCTCAGATGGCGAGGACCTGCCCGCGGGAAGAACAGACTTAAAACAAACTAGGAAAACCAACACAGGCGCTGCAGCTGCAGCAAACACAGGCAGAACCAGATGGGTTTATCTAAACTGTAAATCAGGGCTCTGTTTCCTGTGGGCCGCCGCTGAGCTTTAATATGTCAGTGTGTAAATGTGAAAAACAAACGACGCGACAGCCGCAGATATGCTGGGACTCACCTGGGCTTCAGCACTCGTAGTTTCAGCCCTCACTTTCCTTCATGTTACTCAACGCAGAAACGAGCAGAGACAATGGACAATGGGGAAGGAGGCACAACTGTGATCCTTTGAGGGGCGACCTCACTGACCTCCAACAATGTTTGATCATAATAGAGTACAGAACACTGTCAGTCAGAGGTCACAAAACATACTTTCAGTGAGACTCAAAGGAATAGTCTAATAAATTACAAAGAGTGTGATCAATACATAAGCTGAAAATAATAAGCTGAAACCAGGAAGAAACAGCAAGTCAGGCAAAATCCACCTATCTGCATCTTTAGAGCTCATTAGTAAGGCATCTGTAATTAGCATCATTATTATTGTTATTAATAATTTAAATAAAAAAGGGGAAAAGAGTAGACCTGCAGATGTAACATATTCAGAGGTGCTCGCAGATATTTTCATTAACTGACAGAGCCAGCTGTTTCCCCCCCTGCTTCCACTCCTTATGCCAAGCTCAGCTAACCATTTCCTGACGGCAGCGTCGTATCTAACGGACAGATCTGAGAGTGGCATCCATCTTCTTATTCTGCCTGTTCAAAGGCGCATCGGAGGGAGAGACAGAGTCGACGGAGGCCGACAAAAGGCACGATTGCGATTGCCCGGTTCAGCAGAGAGCACGAGAGGCATGAGGCGTGCCTGCCAGACTGCGAAACGCTTCCATTTAAAAGACTTTCAGTACTGGATGATCAACACCCTACTGGACTGCATTAGTAGTGAAATGCCAGCATTGAACTCTTCATACTCGTACTGGCCTTCACTGCCCAAAACTGGTCTATTTCGACACTACCTGTTTAATACCAAACACCCACTTTTGGCCTGTCTCTGTCGAATCAGTGGATTTGCTTTGGGGCTGTTGCACTCCAAGAGAAACAGAGTGCGGAGTTATGACATGCCCAGTTATTACATGGCACCAGACGCAGCCAGGTCAGAGGTATGAAATGAGAGCAGGTGATGGGGGAGGGGAGCTCCACCGCTGAGCTTCTATAGTAAAAGGATCTGATCAGGAGATAGCCAGAGCAGGGTCACGTCACCTTGACTGGCCTATCCACTCAGCTGCACGTGCAGGTTACGCAACACACATACTTAACCATTCCTATTTACGCCGAGGGAGGCTACAAATCAGCACGCATGGCAGGGCGACAGCTGAGGGAGAGAGGCGAGGAGGGCAGAGATGGTGGAAGAGATGAGGGGAGATGAAGGGAGAGCCGACTTTACAGCGAACACATTAATGGATTCTTTTTGAGCTGCTTAGTGTGCTAATAACCTCGCTAGATTTAGCTCCCCCTCCACGCAAAGGAGCAGTCGCAGCAGTGTGAGCAGCGTCTGATGCAGCAAGGAAACCACAAGTTTCCAGTCTTTTTGCCAAGCTCACCATGAGCCGCCCGTAGCTCTACATTCACCATACAGATGTGAAACCATGGCACGAAAACAATGTTTCCCAAAATGTCAAAATGTTATTTATGGCTTCAAATGTGCAAAAGCTTAGGAGAACAGTAAGTCAGAAAACTGAGCTGAGAATGTCTTTTCAAGGGACAAGACATGAACTGAATAATGGTCGTGTATATATATATATGTATA
>JBAJHX010000033.1:4050316-4075241 GCA_037176925.1 Amniataba percoides | reverse complement strand
GTGTGTGTGTGTGTGTGTGTGTGTGTGTGTGTGTGTGTGTGTGTGTGTGTGTGTGTGTGTGTGTGTGTGTGTGGCAGATAAGCTGAGAGAGAAACACACCAAGTCAAATGCGAGAATACAGTGTACACAACCATTCGTGTCTGGTGTCCCCGAAAAATCGTACAATAAAATAAAATAATTTTTTTTTTGTATCTCCAAGGCCATGGATAGTCAACCACAAAGACTTCTGAATTCCCCTGCCGCCTATCAGGGCTGTATCTCGAAATAGTGTTTCAGACAGTGAGCGTACAGCAGGCCACCAAGGTACAGATAAAGTGCTTTTTTTTCTTAAACGTGACGCTTTTAAATAATTAAAGTGATGTAAAAATGGTTCTTAGGAAAAAAAAATAAGGGAGAGGGATGTTGGTGGACATGACACTCCTTAAAGTTCAAAAATAAAAAAAAACTGAAATGGAAGAGACACGACATGATTCTGGAGAGGAATAGAGTTCAGTATAAATAAGTCCACAAATCCAACTAAACATCGCAGAAGGCTGCGAGGATGGAACACTGATCGCTAGGAGAGCTGAACAGTCACTGCTGTCTCTGGATGGAGCCGTTCACATTTTCAGACGTAGGAGGGTAAGACTTTTTAAACTGTGGTAAAATGTCTTGTGTCCAAGGGGGAGAGGTTGAAGGGGGGGGGTTCCTTTGAAGATGCCTCCGGCTTCCTGTGCGCCGGACGAATTGGACCTCGCAGTGAACACATCAGCGGCGAGGACCGTGATAATGACAGCAGCAGACTGGGAGGTTTTGGAAGGTTTTTTTGTAGTAGAAGGGTGGATGATAATAAACTGTTACAGATAATAAATACATTTGGGTCCTTGTAGTGTCGTTATCCAGCTCTATTGAAATATGATTCCATTTAGAAAATAAAAAAAGGAATCCTTTAGTTCATAGACCATGAGACGTCTGGCCTGATTTTGTTTTTGTTTTTTTTTTTGCTCCCTTATCCAGTCTAAATGACACTCCACCTTGGCTGCCATTTTTCAACCAGTCATGTGAAAAAGGAAAAAAAAAAACCAAACAAAACAATAAAACAACGACAAAAAAAAAAGAACGGCATATGAACAGTAGCCGTGGCAACCTCACGTTCTTCCTCCTGGGTCTCGATGACAGTCTGAGAATTCAGAAAAAGCAGTCCTCCAGTCGGTCCTCAGCTTCTACACAAGAGAAAGAGAAGGGGGAGAAGAAAGGGCACAAAGTAAAGACAATGAGCAAACAAAGCCGGTCATATATACGCTGTGGGGGATTTCTAACTGAGCGTGTGAGACTGGGAGAGATGTGGGCTCCCAACATGTCACGTTATTCATCTGAAGATTATGGAGCGCCGTGATGTCGACCTCAGCTGCTTTCCGGCCCTCGCTCAAAAGCTCTCTGCGTAGCTGACAGAGCAAGAAAAACGCTTCCTTTATGAGCTCTGGAAAAAGTACCAAATATAGGCTCGCCTTAACTCCTCTCTGTGTGTATTCCCAAATGCAACCAGCCTCTTCTTGGCTACTGAGCCCACGACAGAGTAAACAGGCCGGCTGGGAGCTGCCTGTCTGTCTCTCGTATCACTCAAAGACAATATTTAACCTTCGAGTGTGTGTTGAGGACTTGCTGCTTGGCTACACGAGGGAAACGCACCAGGGGAGCGAGCTTGGCATAGTCGCAGCATGACTGTGTACTTTTAAGACGGAGCAGAAAACCTGTTTTCGAGCACTTGCAGTGGACTGGTAGTTTTGCTTTCATTGTGCTAAAACAGAACCTTCCATTTGTTGGGACATTTTTAACAAGCGAGTCCTGTTGACAGTCAGTGGTGCAGCCTGTTTCTGCGTTAAAGCTGGTGTTAATGTTTGTTTAGCTGCTTTACACACACAGAAACTCCTTCATAACATAAGTATATCTGTGTTCCCTCGGCGGGCATAAGTATCTGAGTAAACACGCACCAACTATAACAACATGACCTGAATGTATACCTGAATGTATTTCACAATTAAAAGCAAGTAATGATAATAAAACATTCGTAAATATAGATTCTGTGACATTTTAGAGAGATTTACATAACACCTTGGCGGTGTCTCGTTCAATCTGCAGGATATTTCGGGGTACGGAATGTCATTAGCAGATCAGAGCTGGACAGTGCGAGCATTACGAGCATCTGTAACCCCTCTGACACACGAGGAGGCAAAGTTCAGATTTGTTAAACTCTTTTGCTCCTTCTACTCTCATTAGCAAAGAGTGGCAGAGTACAGAACATTCGGACAGCGGCTTCTCACATTTAGTCGTGTGGCTTTCACCAAATGACTAATGTCGCCGGCAGCAGGTCATATCAGCTGCAGCTAATTCATGTTAATTCGGTGAGTAACTTGATGATAACGGGACAAAATGAAACCGCTCTGTTGTCTGGTTAATGTGCTATCTGGGAGCCGTTGTCTGTGCTCAGCCAGATACCATTTGTAAGGGATGAAACTCAGCTCTGAGCGTTTTTGCAGTGCTAACGCTCTCATATCTTCTCCAGTAAAAACTCTGGCTAATGACATCACATGGGCTTCAGGGGTCACCGTGGCTCACTTCAATATCATATCAACAACTAAAGCTCATCACTGTCATAACTTTGAACCAGTATCATCACATTTGGATCATATTGTTGATTCAATGTGTCTGATAAATATTTAATCAGAATTTCGTTTTCTTTGCTGTTAGAAATATATATTCACTTTTATTTTATATTTTTAGAACATTCCAGTGTTTTCAGGCTGTAGCTGCAGATTGTGAACATCAACACTGGACTGCTGCACAACACGGTTTCTCACTTTTCATCCTTGATGTTTGAACTGAAGGAATCTCAAAACTGAAGTTATCTCTAAAACTTAAATCAAATAAGATTTAATAAAGATTTGATTCTGGGTTCAGACTGAATCATCCCATCTCAACTCAACTGAAGTGAAGGTGTTGGCTCAAGCCTGTCAGAGGAGTTAATGAACTGAATGTTTGGACAGAGTTTTAATTAAGCAGGCGTGATAAATACTCTTGGTTTTCACAAAGTCTCAGGATCACAGGTCATACAACCACCTGTAACATCTGATTGCTGTTGTGAACTAACCTACGTGTCGCAGTGGGAAAGCAGCGACGTAATCTCGGGGCTCATGTGGCCCACGGCCTTGGCTGCCTCCAGGATGGCTCTCCTGTACATCCCTTTCTTCTTGCGGTTGAAGCGGGACCTGAAGAGCTCCCTGAAGGGCGACAGCTTGGCAACAGAGAGCTGGGAGGTGGTCGGCGAACCGAACCACGCCACCTTCGCCTGGGGCCACTGGGCCTCGCAGCTAGCGGTCTCCTGTTTGCGTGTGCCGCTGATGCTGAGGACGCGCGCCGGCCACCAGGGGAAGCCGTGGATCTTCCCCCACACGATGTCACCCACCGCCACGGCGTGACCCTCTTCTGTCACGCACTTTGTCATGCTGCGGGTGTGGAGCCGCACCGTGAGTGGCGGCACAGTCTTGCAGTCTTCCTGTGAGGGTACAGAGGACGAGGTTACGGACAGGTCCTCGCCAGGGGCCAGGTCGCACAGCTCTGGTGAGGTGCCGTCAGAGCTGAAGGACTTGGACTCATCTAGGCTGTCGCTGCTGCAGACCGACAGGCTAGAAGAATCCGCTTTGCGCTTACGGAAATTGATGAGGAGTGTGAGGTCGCTGTGACCGCGCTCCGCCTCCTCTCCAGAACTCCCTGACCACAGCTCCAGAGAGTTTTTGCCTTCCCCCGAGTCTTCAGAGTGGGAGAGGCAGGGACCCGGCACCCTGGGGCTTCGTCTCCTGGTGCCCCCTACAAGTTCTGCCTCATACTCGACCACGCTCTCCTCTCCCTCCCTCTGAGGGGGTCTAAAGCGGATCTTTGGCGAAGGCAAGTCCTGGCCCACGGTTGTAAAAGGCCTGGTTAATTTGAGTTTGGGAATGGACACGGTGAGGCCGGACCTCGTAGCATCTAGAATGTGCCGCTGCTCCTTGGTGGGGTCAGAGGGCGTCTTGCCGTTTTCTCCCACACCGTTCTGCACCAGTTGTTTGGGGCAGAACGGCTTGACTGAGCCGTGGACTCTGGAGGGGATCTTCATGACCTCCCCCTTGCCCTGTGGAGTGCTGTAGGAGATCTTTATGACGGGACTGTGAGGGATGACGTCACCTCCGGGAAACTTCTCCCCTTCGGCCTCCCCCCTTTTGTCCTTCCTGAGGCGCTTGCTGTCAAGGCTTGTGCCATTTTCACGTCTCTTAGCGTCCTTGGCTGCAACTACATCCTCTTTTCTCGACAGTTTAGAGGGGGTGTCCTTGTCATCACCGTCATCATCGCTTTGTAGCGCGTTCTCTTTCCTGGAAGTCTTAGTGTTGCTGATGCTGTCCTTGCTGTCCTCGTCACTATTCAGCGTGTTCTTGCACTTTTCACACAGTACCTGCCGCGGCCGCAGACGGATCGTGCTCATGGTCATGCGGCCGGGCTCTCGCGTTCGTCTCTTCTTCCTCTTAATTGGTCGCGGAGGGGGCTGAGGTACCCATTGGCTGTAGCTGTGGCGCACCCATAAGGGCTGAGGGAAGGGGGCTCCTTCAAAATAAGGAGGGTAAGGAGTCTGTCCAGCTGGCACTGGCGTGGGTATGGGGCAGGGAAGAGGTGCAGTAGGTATGCTGCTTTCGGGAAGAGTGTTTTCATCCTTTGGTCTGTGTGGCGCCTGGCTGGGAGATTTGGAAACCGGCTCCTCACTCAGAACTTCCGGGATTTCACAAGCCGGTTTGGATGTCGGGCAGTCCTCGGGTTTTGTTGTGAAATCCGGAAGACAGAATAGCCCGGTCCTAAGACGAGGGAGAGAACAAACAAACACCGACAAACAAATGAATAACTGTGTGTCTCACTGAGCTTCATTAGAGTGCTACAGTGAAGCAGGCCAACACAAACAAACATTCCTGTCACATGTGACAAGCATTTCTTGAATTTTTTTAGTTAAGCAATTTCCTCCACAAGAATGATACTGTAACGCTGCACTTGTATTTCACCATACCAGATAACTTGTGGCCTGTGGGGCAGCACAAATCTAATACCTTGCTGCTTCAATTAGGCCAAAAGAGAAAAGAGCACCTAAATCTGTTCAAAATCATTTCTTTAAGTAGCCTACCGCAGCACTAAAGAAAAAAAACCCTATTTTACCATGTTTTAGTTTGACTGGGCACACAGACGCCACTCGCCCTCTCACCTGTATGCTGAAAATTCTTCTATGTGTGGGGGTTGGGGTCTGCAAGCAGCCAGGCAGTTATCTGTTCCGCAGCCTTAGGCCACAGAAACAGAGCAGCAGTAGTATCACCGACTCTCTCAGAGTAATTTGATGTGCTCCTCTTTCATATGGTGGGACCAGCAAACATGTCCAAAGAAGGCCCAACTGCCAAGGAGTCTTTGAGAGGTGGCTGGCAGGCAACAGTAACATGGCTGTGTTGCTTTAGTCAGGAGACAGCAGACAAAGAGACTACAGGAGGCCCAGGAACCCCCCCCCCCCCCCCCATACACACACACACAGACACACACACACCCTCCCCAACATCTGACTGAACAAAAACAATCCCATGAATCACTCGGGATTCAGAGATGTAGGGAAGGAGCCAGGAGATTTCAGTTTGTTTTTGAATCCGTGTCTACTCAGGGCTTATGTGTGGTGAGATTATTAATTAGTGCACATTTGGGGAGCCCGTTTGTCCCCCCCCAGGAGAAGGAACTGGCAGGCACCTCCGAATAATAGTCTCTCGGCGCGAGCTGTTCCTCTCACCTTTTTATATGTGCCCCTGAAGCGGCCGAATATCAGCCTTCACAGTGATTGACACGGCACAAACAGGGCCGCCTGTGACAGGAGAACAGGCAGTGCTAGTTAAGCACAGTACAAGGACGCGGCATATGACCAGCCACGATTCACTGCACTGTTGCCACTGCACGTTGTGTACAGTGTAACTAGATGCGGAGATCTGCCTGAATGATAGGCCCAGACGATGACATTAAAAAAAAAAAAAACCCTGTGGGAGACAATGACAGGAAATGTATTTCCATGCGCTAAAAAGGAAGAACAAGTCAAATTTCTTCCGTGACAAGGCCTGAAATATGGGCCTATTTTAAGTGAATCCAAAGCCTGCTTTTTCCCATTTGGGTGGGTTATTTTCAGGACAGCTTGAGCTCTCATGAAAAACTATCTAAGCATACTAAGGGGCAAAGCTGGTCAGATTCTGATTCTGGTAGTCTATAAATAGTCCAAAGCCAGTGGCTTTTAAGGTGCACGGCACCAGGAGCAACACAAGGCTTATACATTTGACACACTCACAAGAGGAGAAGATAAGATGTGACACTGATACATGTCAAATTCTACATGTGTTCTTTTCTCATTTGATATGAGGATTGTGTTTTCTAATTGACTGGGCCTTTTTCTTGTCAAACACAGATCCTGAGATGGTCACATCCTCTCATCATAGCCAGGTTTAAGGAGACAATCAGCAGAATAAAGCACCACTGTTGTCACCTATCAAACCCCACATGTTTCTTTATTGCCATTTGCTCCATTGTTTCTCCAGATCAAAAGTGACTGCTTCATGAGGGGCTATTTCTCACAGCAGCAACAACATTTCACATTGTCTGAGTGGAAACATCCCCCCAGAAAATGCACAATGCAACACCACCTGAGTGTGTGTGTACATATATAAAGACATACCTGATAAACAGAATAATGTTGGGCCAGGGCCTACCTTTTCACTGAGTACGTCTGAGCTGAGTATTTGATTAGGCTAACAATAAGCTATAGATGAACCCACTGACATTAATTATTGTTCAATAGGAGACACTGACCATCTCTGTGGATAAGGCTCACTGTCTGGACTCAGTGTCCCACTATAATAAAATAACACATCTGACCGTGTCGTTGTGGGCTGAAATAAAAGCACTTTGCCACTAGCGGAGCAGCTAACAGATAGCTACCCTGTCAGCTACAATAACCTGCCAGCCTTTTGTATAGAGGCCCAGTTAGCTCACGGCTAGCTTTGACTCGTTAGCATCAAAGGTACATTAGCCGCTAGCTAACTTTAGCAAATTAATTTCAGACAAAAATGTGTAAAGAGACTGAAAGAAATAACACTCACTTTTTGTTGCAGTCAAGTAATATCCCCGTGTAGCTCCTCTCTCGGTAGGTGAGCGTCACCACCAGTGTATCGTTAACTATTTGATCGATAGTGACAGGTACCCGAGAGCCGGCCCGCAGCTCCTCGGCCGCAGCCTCCATGTTTCCCGGCGTCAAGTGTCCGGCTCGGCGGTGCTCGATCCCGGCCAAGGGAGCCACGGTCGCGTCGGCCAAAGATCCGTCTCCCCTTCGCTATTGGAGCAGGAGGCTACACCAGGGCACGAAATGACGCCATCACCCCCACCAAGTCAATTACAACAGCGCTGCCACCGCTGACATCACGCTGCCTGTGCTGGAGGAGCAGAAATCTCCCAAGACTAGGCCTTCCCTTCCTCTGCTCCTCTCGGACTTGTTGGGTGCCTTTCATTACTGCGGACTTTGAGGGGTTTTTTTTCACAGAGGGAGGCTGTAAATGGCGCTTTGCTCTGAAATTGTGCTGCTTTGTGCCACCGGAAAATGGATCAAATATAGATCCATTTTTCACATGTGTGGAAGGCGACACGCTGTTGAAACTGAAGTGTGAGATCAATGTGAGACATATTTCTGTGTTTTATCACAAGACGTGCAGCCACTGTCATCCATATTTTAACAGGAGCATTACAGTTACCATTTGCTAAAATGCCCTTATAGTTCTTCAATTTGGCACTACATATAAAATGTACACTCAATTTAAATCATATTATATACATCAGGCGAAAAAGGTGAAACAAATAAAATAACTGATGACTTGAGCTGAGATTTACCTGTGTTTTATCATTTCTCATTTATTCCCCTCAGATATTTGTATGATTTAAACCTTTTATTTACAGTGTGCAGTGGTTCATCTGTTTTCACAAATAACAGACACTGTGATGCTCATGGTATTGTATCTACAATATTTAACAACTAAATGGCTTCATCTCACAATAAATTAGTAACAGCACCACCTTATTAATGGTAATAAGGTGAGGTACATGTATAACATGACTATTAATGCAGAGGATGTGTTGCAGAAGTCCAAGATAAAGAGAAAAAGAATCATTTGGTAGAAAGAGAACTCTGCCCAGTAACAGTCTTGTAATCTTTATTTTTTTATTTAATACCACAAACAGCAGTGAGAGGCATTATCATCCCTGTCACTTGCCAAGGAAACTCTCCCAGGTGTCCCCAGTGAAGATCGTGAAACAGTTTTCAAGGGCTCCTCCCCGATTTCTCTTCCTCTCTAAAAGCCGAGCCTGCAACTTCCTCAACTGAAAAGAAACAGAACAGTACAGAATCCAAAGTCAGATCAATAAGCTATGAATTCAGTATAGGCGTGTTGTCTGAATAATGAGGTATGGGACTGACCTCTTCCACATCTTGGTCTGCTGAGGCCATCTGCTCAGTGGTCGTGCCCCTGGGATTCCTGCGTCTCTCCTGCATCTTCTCAACACGGGCGCGGATCTGCCGCTGCAGCTCGCGGGCTGATCTGGGGGGTCACACGGGTCAAAGTTCAATATTTAATACCAAAAGAATGAATATTTAGATGCTTGAGTATGTCCAGGGGTATGATAGCCTTTATGTCTGCTAGTCAACTGATTAAGAATGCAAGCTTATGACTGCTCTCTCCTTAATCAAGATTTATCCTATCAGTGAAAACAAAAAAAGTCAGAGGTGTACTATCTAATCTGGCTTGTTTGTACTGGGGCATTATGTGGCTCAAGAAGAACAAAAGAAAATTGCTGTTCTGTCTTGTATGTACAGTCTCTCTTTGTCCACTAGGTGTCTCTAGCTTTCCACCTGTATCTGCATGCATCTGCATGCAAAATCCCATTTGGTGGATACTTATCTGTCTAAAGTCAGGCCAAACACAAATGCCTAAAATATGAAAGACACAGTATGTACAGCAGCCTATTCATCAGGCACACTGATTTGTTGAGCATCAGTACCCACCATTATGCCTCATTAATTTCCCTTAATAAATGTGCACTCATTACAAAGAAGACAAATGAGATAAACAGCATTACAGATTGAGAGCTTCTTACTTCGTTTGTACTTTTGTACACAGTAGACAGTATTCAGACAGCTTTCCCTTTACCTGCTCTCCTCACACTCTGTGATGGACATTCTGGGAGTCTGACTTTGAGCAGCATCATTAATGCTTAATCCCACACCAGGTTCTGAATCTGTTTCTGCCCCCTGGAACGGAGAGAGGAAGTGTTAATTATCATGAACGGTAGTGTTCAGCTTTGTTCCAAGTGCAGAGCTTGTGTACATATAGGATGATACAGATGGTGTGACACATCCTACGAACACAGCCTGTAGCTACATTGCTGCAATGTAACAATGCAATGTAAGTTTCCCGAATGGGGTTGGTTTATTGTATTTTTCAGTGAATACTTGCACTGATGTTTCTGGCTGAATGCAAACATTATGTGCTGCTCTTCAGCTGTATGCATGGAAATTCAGCTGACAGTCAAATTACTCAAAACTATACATCTGCATTGTCTACAGTTTGTGCATGCCTGCATGTATTCATCAGCTTTGATAGCTACATGTTGCTGCTATGCAATCACTGTTGCACCACACTCTGTCACAAGCCCTGGCGTCTGTCGCTGCCTTCAACAGCTACTACCTGAAGTGCCTTTCAGCAGCACCAAAATGTTTTATCTTGTGGTAATTTCATCATTATTGTTATAGTCCAACACCCAGTGTGACAGTGGTGATGCTCTACTGCCCCCCTGTGGTTGGTAGGTTTACAGTTGGAAATTTAGATGGTATATTAGCAAAGTCCACCCATACCTTGTGTTTTCTTTCTCTTTCATGCTTCTTCTGCTTGTGCACAGATATTTTCTTCCCCTGGGTAATCTTGGCTTGTGTATGCCACTTCCGAAGAGCCTCTTGGTTTCTGTGGGAGAGCCAGACAACAATGCACCGCAATAGGTCTATGTCAAAGAAAATGGTTCTCAGCTATTGTTTCTGAATAGCTGCAAAGGGTTCTGTAAACACAAACTATTCTTTCTTTCTATCTTTACACGGTGGCCATTATAAGGATTCCTTACTGCTGGTCACTTGGGCAAAAGCCAATTAGACACAATAAGAAACAACAGGCTCTTTGGTATTATCTGGCCTGAATATTATGTGCAATTCATGCAACGTGATTTAATGGTCAAAATATACTGCAGCAGAATAGTCAGTAAGGTAATTATTCTATTGAACCCAAGGTCTCGTGGTAGGAATCAACATACTTCCTTTTCTGCTCAAGAGCAGCTTGCTTCTCCTTCAGCTCCTTCATTGCAGCCTGTCTCTTCTCTTCTGGCCTCTTCCAATGCTGAATGTCAAACAGGGTTAACCCTGGGATGATGCCGCCCTTGGTGGTTGCCATTTTTCTGATAAATAAATTGAAACAAAATGCTTTATTTTTATTGCTCTTCTGAGTTCTGAGAGTCCCAGTGGAGAAAGTCTGGGAGATTTTTATCACCTGGTCTCCTCTGTAGAGAATGTCATTAAGGAGTGTTTTGCTGTTCTTTCCAAGGCACAGTGCCACATAGTTGGCCCTCCACCACAACTCCAGACCTCAGCACAAAAGTTATCTACTGAAACAAAACGAATTCACCTCCACTGTTCTGTTCTGTTAGATACTTAATAACACTTTCAAACTTCATTGCACAGTAAATCTGAAAAACTATTTATGCCAAACAGATACTAAGATAATAAGTCCAGGAGAAATCCAATAACCACCCAGCCATTTTAATAAACAAGTCCAGTAGAAAATATTATATGCGTGCGACTCACAGTGGTTGCTAGTCTAAACCCTTTCTTTCAAAGGAACAGTTTGACATTTTAGGAAATACAGCTTATCACTCTCTGGCAGAGCGATGAGAAGATCAATACCACTCTCATATCTGTCTGTGGAAAATGAAGCTAAAACCAGCAGCTGCTTAGTTTAGTATAAAGACCGGAATCATTTGGCCTTGCAATTTCCAACATGAATAAAATACAGTTACCAGCACCTAATTAACAAATCATATCTCATTTGTTTAATGTATTTTTCAATTATGTTTTATGTCTGTGCCTGGCAGACACCCTGGACCTGTTGCCTGTTTATCACAGAGCTGACACATAGAGATGGACTAACATTTATGCTCACTTTCACACCTCAATTTTTAGAGTTGGCAATGAACCTAACCTGCAGGTCTTTGGACAAACTCCACACAGAAAGGCTTTAGCTGGCTGGCAGGTGTGAACCCAATTAGAAACACTGCAGTGGATAGCACTGTCTCCTCACAGGAAGATAACAGTGCTAACCAATACGCTTGGCGAAGGCCATATCCTAAAATGTCAAATTATAAGAGGCGAAAAGCATTTTCACTTACTTTTTCACAATAAAAAATTCCTATCACCTTTGCTATATTTACCTTCTGGTGATAGGAGGGTGCGACTTCGGGTTTTTATCAGTCTGTGCTACTGAGACCTGCTCAGCTTTGTCCAGCAGGATCATCTTGTGTTTGAGTTCCTTGAACCTCTGCAGCTCGTCCTCATCCACTGACTCATCCTGCTCCTCCATACTGGACCCCATCAGCTCTGACAGCTGGAGCTTCTCCACCACAGGCAACTCTACCAATGAAACAACCATGGCAGCTACAAGCATAATGTGGATGCAGACAGTACTGACAACCATTGCTGTCTACAGCTACCGTGGCTGTAGAAGCAATTGTTGATAACTGATTTAGTTAAGAGACAATCAAGTAAATCCATTCAAAGATTGCTAAGAAAACAAAAAGTTATTTTCCAAATGCAGCAAAGATATGTCAGCATTTAACCAACAAACCTACATCACCAATGATGAGCAGGAACAATATTCCCTCCTTGTTGCAGCAAAGAAAATGTAGCCAGCAAGTTTGAACTGGATTAGGAAAATAAAGGGCTGAAAGTAACTTTACACACATGTTGGGTAATGAGACTCAAACGGCTTAAATACTCTCTGTAATCGCAGCTTAAAAAGGTTGATGATAATGCAGTATGTAAATGAATGATGTATATTCAAATCTGCTAAACTTATACTCTGAGCCAATTAAATGAAAGGAGATTTCCCCCAGGAGACCACTGCTCTATCTTTGTTAATAACCTTGTAGGCAGGGAGATAAATCGTTTGATTGAGGGGTTTGACTCTGCTCATTGTGCAGCAGCAGCCTCTCCTGTGGAGGGCTGTCTTGGGCTTCTCACAGTGATTACCTCCAGACAGTGCTTAGTGACGGAGAGCTCCTGTTTAGAGCCCACAGGTTATCGATCATTTTCATCTGGCTAAAAATATTATAGAGCTGAAACAGAGGGAGGCCGGGAGGGGGGGGAAGTCAGGCGAGTGGCACGCGCCGTCGCCAAGGCAACAGAAGTCACACCAGTGAAGTGGTACCAGGGCAAGGAGCTATTTTTGTGGCCAGCCGTCCTATCTTTGACAAAAAGAGCAGATGGCAAGGATGCACGTGCATACTGAACACTTTGCTGCTGCACTGTTCAAAGTTAAGGTGCCTTTGATTCACCTGGAGGGGTCTTCCTCACGCTTAGGGACCGCTTAGTCATAACACCCCTGAGGTACTTGAGGATGCTCTGGAGCCCCTGGCTCACAATGTCTTGTGGAGGGAAACTGATTGGACAGTTCCTCAGGTTCAGACCTTTGAGGGTAATCACATTTCCTGGAAAAATGAACAAATAATGAATCCCTTAGAAATATAATTACAGCTGACAGTTTTTATATTTAGCTGACACTCATCCAGATTAATTCATAATGAGTGCATCAGTTGAGGAATCATACATACTGTATATTCCTCCATTACCAATGTTAACATACTGTACTTTCAAGCGACAGTGTATTAGTAACAGTTTTAGTGAGAACAGTTAGACTCACCTAGCTCTGGTGGAAGTTCTGAGATGGGATTTCCTTCAAGAAGTAATGTTTTCAGACATCTACATGAACAAAATCACAGATCATTTGCCAGATCTATGCCAGTTTATGTCTTAAACTTTGACAAAATATGCTTAAGTAATCTGAAAACATGCAGCGAAGCAAAGCTAAAATAAAATATTCTTATCTAACAATGCTCTGATATGTGACAAAGAAACAAACTGTACTCCCAAGGTGGCCGAGGGGTTTGGATCAATCAGTATACGTTTCAAAGAGCGGTTGCATAAGCATCCTACCTGTGCATGCCAATTTCTGCAGGGAGCGATGTAATTTGGTTATGTCTGAGGTCCAGCCACAGCAGTCTGGGCAAGCTGCTGAACAGTGTCTCTGGGATACTGGATACCTGGTTGCCTTCAAGATATAAATACTAAAAATGATACAAGGGGCAGTTAAAATGAATAGATCGATGCAGAGAAGCACGTTTTGCTGAAATCTACTGGATGCATCGCTGATTAGAGGGCGACAAATGCAAGTCCATGCTGACCTTAAGTGCGCTTTCATTCAGAACACTTTCTGTGACATGCTGCAGCTTGGTTCTGCTCAGACACAAAGTCTCTGCTGAATAAAGCTCAGGGGACTCCTGTGGCTCAGCATCCTCCCCCTGACTGCGGGGGGGCCGAGCTTTGACAACACTGTTCCCAAAGACAAAGCTCGGCTGCAGGTCAGCCGCCTCCTCCTCTGGTGAAGACATTGTACAGGCTGTTCAGTTGTTTAGTGAACACTGACCATTGCTCAGAGTGTCTTTGGGCACCGGCATGTTTTCTCCCTGTGTTCGAAAAATAAGAAAGTTCACGAAAGTATCACATTAATTGGACAGGCTAGTCTAAAGAGCAGAAGCAGCTGTCCATTCACTGCTGCTGCCTCGCGTCAGATAAAGTTGTTAGCTTACCTGGAATGAGAAGAAACACACTCGGGAGCAGTGAATGTGTGTGTCAGTATCTTATCAAAACCAACTAACTAACCCAAAACTTTGCGTTCACAATAATATCTCAAAAAGCGTAACAGGAACACCGCGCTAACTTTTAGCCTGGCTAGTTTGACGTCGTAACCATGGTAACGAGCGCAACAAAAACTACGGCAGCCCGCCACGTGCAAACAAGGCGAAGTGCGTCCATATTTTTTCTGCCACAGCTTTATGTTATTCATTTAGTTTATTTATGTTTTTATTTTGTGGAACGTATTAATTAAAACTTTATAAATGTGAGCAGGTCACGTGGAGAAGCCGCACTGATCACCCCCCCTCCCTAATGTTCAGTAAGCAGGCAGCAGTAAACGAGCCACAGTGTGATCGCTGAAAACAAAGTGTTAAACCCTCTTCTTTCAGTGATCCGGCACCACCCATCCATCCTCTAATGAGACTGTGGAGTAATGCGGTGCGGGGCCGGCGGAGAGCCCCGCAGTCCGCACGCCGAGCTGCCCCGGCTTCACCTACAGAGGCCGGTCCTCATGTGTTTATATGCATGACAGTCCGTGATACACAGCTACGTCGACAACAGTCACTGGCCAGAAACTGTCACACTACTCTCCCAAGAGTCAAGCCACTCACAATGCAGGGGAGGAGTTTCCGGTTATTATTTTCAATATAAAAGCCCATGTGTAAGCGACGATGAAAGCACACTGGGCGGACTTTTGAAAGCTGTAAATGCATTTTACTTCTTATTCCTTAAAGACCTTTATTAATAGGATACATGTTTATTCTATTTATCTATTTAATCAGAGAGTAAATTTAATCGCAGATAAAATGATTTATTTAATAGATTGCTGTGATGAAGATGTAAGATTGAATAAACTGGGCGTCGCATTGCTATAAATTATTCAAATGAATTTATCCTAACTGATGTAAGTTATTTAACCTATAGCGATACTGCACCGATGAGTTCATGCAGTTTTAAATCGCCTTGCTGATCTGTGATACGCCGCCGAGTGTTTCCGAGCTTTTATTTTTTGCACTTCCTGTTTTCGCCCAGCTGACCGCGGGTGGCTCGACGCAGCTCTCACTCTCAGCCCGACACAAACAGAAGTCCCTCGGTTCTGCTGGCAGGCTACGGAAGACAACTGCACTCACACCGACAGAGCCGAGCGATCACACACACACACACACACACATACACACACACCTCTGGCTGCAACGCGCCATACTCGCCAGCCTTTATTTTGAAACGCCCCGCGGTCCGTCGGTTCCTGCTGCACGTGCCCTCACCTGGCCCGCACACACTTTATTTTTCGGCAGAATAAACACCAGAGATTTAAAAAGGGAGAGAAAGACGCGTGATCGGGGGGCCGCTGGTTTCGGGTGCGATGTGCGCTCCTGCTCTGTGTGTTTTGAGGAGGCTGTCCGGCACAGAGCTGTAGTTTCTCCTGAAGAGGCGAGGAATGCAATCTGAGCATCAATGTTTCACTGGGGCAAGTGGAAGAAGAGGATGGGAGCCAACAGTTCTTCAAAGCGACCCGTGTTCGACGAAAAGGAAGATGGTAAGAGAGGAGAGAAAATTCACTTTCATCCAAGAGTGACCAAGTGTGTGATTCGGTTTGAGTGTGTGTATTCTGCTGTGTGTGTGTGTGTGTGTGTTGTGTTGCTGAGGCTCGAGTTGTCAAAGTTTCTGCGGGAGTCTGAAGTGTTGACACCGGCTGCTTTTTGCAGGTTTTTACACGTAACGGCCCGATCTGACTCCTGGGCAGCTAATCCGTCAGTCAGTCTCACCATCATCCGGAGGCGATGAGATTAAGACAAAAAACTAAACAAAACAAAAAGTTAATAAACCTTTCATTTGTATTTTCATCACTCCCACGCGGCACGCACTGACAGATGGGAAGTTTCCTCCTCAGGTGATCCCTCAAAGTGCAGCAATCCCACTCTGTCACAGTGCAGGAAGAAATAAACGTAGATCTGAATGTGCTGCTTCCTCTGTAAGAGAGAAAAACACGTTAATGCTTCAGTGAAGTCTCTGAAACGCGGACTGTGTGAAGACTGATCTGTAATTGCGTTATTAAGAGGAGATTAGCGTCGCGCGTGGAAGCAGCGTTGATGCGTGATGTCTTGTCACCGTGTGTGAGGAAGCTCCGCTCCATCAGCTGATCTCTGCTGGGAGAAGCTCCAGAGCCGCCATCAGTGTGCTGCACATGTTACAGGAGAAACTTGAGCAAAGGAGGTCATTTCACTGCAGGGCTGTGCTCCTGTGCTCTCTCTTTCTGTGTGTGTGTGTGTGTTTGGTGCACATTCCAGCGCACAAGGATAACCCAGTTAAGTTCACAGCTTTTTTTTTTTTTGTCAGGAGCCTTCAAGAAGTCCAGCTCTGATTGAGATCACCACCAAGAGGAGTGGTTGGTGATAAGTCACAGTTTTAAGTGGTGATCAACAGAACAAAGACCCCCGGTGGGGCAGTGTGTTAAGCTCCATGTTTCTGAGATGATGCTGTCTGTGAGGAGAGAGAGAGAGAGAGAGAGAGAGAGAGAGAGAGAGAGCCCACCATCATCAATCAGTTTCCATACTCCTTCCATTATCAATATGAGGCAGGTGACACTTATGTTTGACCTAAAAACACCTAAAAACACCACTAACAGCTGTGCTTCAGTTTCAGTGTCAGCAGTCATCATCAGGACCATCATCCCTCATGTCTTTATCTCTGCTATCACTGTGCATAGACACACAGATGGAGGTGCATTGTTCAGTGTTGCTATTACAAGGCTGTGCTGCTCTGGTGTTGTAGAGTGTCCCTTAAAAGCAGCGGTGAAACTCTCCTGAACACGCAGTGATCTGTATGTATGGAGAGAAGGAGTCGGAGGGCACGTGAGCCCGACAGACAGAACCAGCCGTTAACATTGGTCTGATCAGCTCGTGCGGTGCTGCTGCTGCACAGTTTACAGCCTTTGTAAAGCAGCTGCCTCTCTCTCGCCCTGTTCATCTTTCAAAGGGCCGCCTGGCACTGATAAGAGCCTGAGCGAGCCGCACCGCGCCGCTCTGTGGATGCTGACTTAGACTCTCTGTGTCTCTCGTCAGGTCTCTTAGAAACAGGATCTCGTGGCTTCTTGGAAAACAGCATATGGCCTACATTAGGCAGTAATATTAGAGCAGCGTTTGGCTCGGAAGGCTGCAAACATAATCAAGCGGTCAGGTTGATGTCCAAGCGTGGCTGCCAAAGGGGCTTTTTTTGGCAGATAGTTTGATTAGCAGAGGAAGGCTGTGGAATTGATTGAGGTGCACATCCTGCTTGTTTCTGCATCGCTTTTCTCACTGAAGCTCTTTGACAACAGCGTTCAGGGGGATAAATTAATAAAAGTTAGTGCTAGATAAATGGTGGTTAAGCCACTCAACACTTGAGACACTTTGTGATGTCTTTCATGGCCATTTGAGGGAAGTATCTTCTTTTTCTCTTTGGCAGCTAAATTAGTGAGCATAGCTTGTTCAATTTTAGATGTGTTGCACTGTTTCTCGGCTGGGGAGGGGGACTTCCTGAAGTCTTGTCTTCACCCTGAGGTGGTACACAGTCACGGTGCCTGGTGAAGAGATACGATGTGTTTTTCAGTGAGCTTTATAGCTGCTGGTATGTGGCTTCGGACAGAGCCAGACTGACTGTTTCTCTGTTTGGAGAGTTTGTTCTAAGCGAAGCTCACCAGCTGCTGGTGGTAGCTTTATATTTACAGCACACATCATACAGATATTATAATGAAAGAGGATAAAGTCTAGAAAGTCTTCCTTTAGAATGAAGCAATGTCCAGTTGGAGCCCTTAAATAAAAATGAAGATTCTCCCCTCTCAGATGGTTTCATTTAAAAGATTTTTAAAGGTCCATAGAAGTATTAAACATTCAGTATTTCACAAGCCAAATAAAAGTCATCTTGTGTAGAATGTTTTCTTCTTTTCTTGTCAATGATCACACAGCGCCTCAGGTTCATCTTGTGGTTTGAAACCGCAGTCCTGCTCCACATCCTCAGTGGATAATGATGAGTGCGTCCACTTGTGATTAGTCGATTCACTTTTCAGGCCGAGAGAACTGCTGCTTCGACATCTTAAATGTAGAATTGTCTGCCATCATCGTCACAACATCATCTGTCTGTTTATAATTTCTGATGATGATTGTCACAATTTTGGGGATTTTACATACCACACGGTTCATCCATCAGCTGGGAGAGAGATCAATAAAGGAACCAATAAAGAAACCGATCATTAATTGCAGCCCTAACATGAGTGAGTCTCCCTCCACAGAGATGTTAACCCAGCTGACTGACTGAGAGCATTTAGGCTGTTTAACCATAAGCCAGGCAGCAAACAAAGGAGCACTTCACTCTCTCCAAGTCCTCACCCCAACTTGGAACAGCACTAGTTTGTCAATGTTTGAAAGAGGGCACTTGTTGTGAATGTGCCGCAGCGTTCAGGAGGGAGCGCACAATTGACACATGCCCGCTTTAATTGAGCACGGGCACGCACGCGGTGTGCTTGTTATTTCTGCTCCAAAGGATTTACAAAGCATTCAGAACGTGTGCGTGATTGCGCGCTCAGAAGATGCTGTTAATTGCGTTGCCTTGTCTATTGTGTTGATACGTTGCCGTGCGCATGTGATCATCCTCGTTAAGCCAAAGGCAAATTTCCACTTCTGTGGACGATAAACTTCTATTCTTTGTGCCGGTGTGCGTGTCTGCCTGAATGTCTGAGTGTGTGTGCGTGACTGCTCTTCCCGTCAAGGATAAGTGTATGAGGCAATGAAAGCAGATTTGGTTGAGGATAAAGATAGATGCAGAGAGAGATGGCTGATTACTTGCGCTGAATACTGAGGCTCTCACTTTCTTTCATCTTTGTTACATACTCTCAGTTTCTCTCACTCTCTTTATTCATCTCAACTTCATGGCTGCCTGCAGCTACTGGCCTCTTGCCACAGCACAGGGCCGCCATAATTGGCCTTAGCAATAGGTGGGGAATACTGTCCTGGCCATAGTGCAGTTTCATTGGATCTCAGAGTGCAGCTACGTTTCAGATAGTTTAGTGTTTCCTTTGTAGCACCGTTGAGCTTGCAGTGATCAAATGTATGGCAACATTTCATTTCCTCCTCTTTGATTCCTTTCAGCAGTCAAAACCGAAAAGAACCGAAGATCACTGACAGATTCTCCTCTAGTCGAAACTGAAGCACTTAAGGAGTTTAAATGTTAGTCAAAGTGTAATTACAGTGTAAACTTAAAGAAGAGGTTGATAATTTGGGATGAAAGTGGCACTTGAAGTGGAAAAAGTGAGGGGAATAAAAAAAAGGATGCCAACTCAAGTGTAAACAGAAGATGTTTCAGGGAGAGCTCTGAAAGCGGTCGGAGCTAACTGCACGTGAACTTTGGAAGTTTTTCATTGTTCAGAGGTGGAGAGTGGAGACTTGAAAGGGTTTGAAGTGTCACTTGATGTGCGAGTGTTAGCAGGAGTCGAGTTGTGAGCTGGAGCGTAAGCACTGAAAGCTTGTGAAAACTGGTGAGATGAAAGTAACTGACGTGTTTGGAGTTTTCCTCCAGTGTAATCTTACTTTATTTTTTCTGGAAAAAAAAAAGAAAAAAAAAGTTCACATTTATTGAGGTATTATATCAGATGTAAGCTTGACATTTCTCTGACATTCGAAGATAATCACTATGTTTAAAGCACAAAGTGCATTTTGATTTCACAGCTGCATGGTTGGCCACCATGGTAATAATGACAAACTGCTGGTATGTCAGGTCTGTCAATGTTTGTACGTCTGACTGAGTGCACCTTCTGCTTCTGTTGGCAGCCTCGCTCGGGCCCTTCGCACAGCAGACAGTTTGACTTGTGATTGCAGGAAAAGCACAGGTGTTACTAATAACGACGGCGATGGCTCCGTTCCATTCAAGTGTCCCAGTCGATCATGACGGTGTGACAGTGTGAATCCGGGACCCCAAAACTGAGGCAGCTAGATGGAATTCAGCCATAACTCATTTGACCGTTTACACCTGTGCTTCTCCTGCCGTGTCCAAATATCCCCTGAGCCATCGATCATACCGCAAGTGTGCGTGTCACAATTTCAATTTGGGACAAACCTCCTCCTCCGCACAGCTCATAAAAAGCGGCTCACAGTGCGTCGTGTGCACTTTTTTGTCCATCTCCTCAGTCTTACGTAACCTTGTTTGCTTCAGGTGGTGTGCAGGTAATGACAGTTGTAGTGGCTCCGGTGCCAGAGCGAAGGAGTCTTCAAAGAGACGAGCTCAGCGTGACGGCGAGGTGACAACAGAGGGATGAAAGGTCGCTCTCACTCGCTGAGTCGTGAGCGTCTCTGCCTGCGTCTGTGTCAGGGAGGAAGGGATTAGGACGAGGGGGGAATGTGACTGAAATGTGCCCGGCGTCCGCGTGGATCCTCTCGCACCATCTGACTGTTGTGTTTTTCCTTTTTCGCAGTTTTTGTCACTGTGTTTGCTCCTTCCTGACCCTTCAGAGGAGCCCGGGAGCTTTATTGTTGAGCATAAATCCGCTCGTCCTTTTCACGGGAAATGAAAGACGAGAACTGATAAAGGGAGCGTCTAATAAAGCAAAGAAAACAGTTACCTGTAGGCGCCCTCGCAGCAGTCGCGAGGTTAGCTCAATATTTGGCTCTGCGGTCGTACAGATCTTTGCTGGAGACATATATAACTGCTTTCAGCTCGCGTTCACTTGGTTCCTGCTGCTTCAATTACTGAACTAGATTCATGACAGAGGGAAGAGAAGCAGCGGTCTCGCCTAGCCAATTCCTGCGGGAAACCTGAGTAGAACTGTAAGTACATTTTCGCTGCGCCCGTGCTCAGGCAACCTCGCAGCAAATGAGGAGGATCGGAGAGGATAAAGACTCGGAACGCAAATCACAAAGTCAACACAAGTTGCTTGACAGACCGACAGATGTAAACTCTCTGTAGTTTGTAATCCCATTCATTACGCAGGGTGTGTGTGTGTTGGTGTGTATATGTGTGTGCACAGTATCTGACCGTGCGGGGAGGCCTCTGTGCAGTGTAGTGAGACAAACCTTGGGCTCCTACATTTAATTTAGCAGCCGGCCCAGACTTTATTGCCCATGGAAACCAATTAAAGTCAGTTTTTAGATAATCTCAGCATTCCTACATTGCTTCTGTATTAAAATAGTTTAAACTCTTAAGTACTTTTTATTCTCTAAACGTTTGTGTTCAGGCCTCACATGTATTTAATACTCACACAGGTTTTTAAGTTCATTAATGACTGTTTGCTAAGCTATTCCCTGCTCTTGTTTAGTTGGTTTTAGAAAGGCATCATCGTTATATATGATAGTTTGGAACATAAACACAATAAAATAAAAGTAGATTTTGATTATGAGCTTTTTAAAAACAGAACAGTTAAATCTGCTATCTTTACAATTTAAAATGAAGTATTTGATTGTAAGACCTTTGAGCTGATGATAAAATTATAACATTTTGTCATGGCCATCTGTCTGAAATTAGATTTTTTTTTCCAGAGGCCCTTTGTAACTGAGAGAATAAGGTGAGAGGAAGGTGACTCTGTTCTTCACTTTAGTGCTAGAGGACAGGACAGCCGGCGTCTTTGATGTTAGACCACCACACCACCCACCACCGCTGTACCTCTTTATGTAGAGCTTTGAGCTCACTTGTGTTGCCAGAGGGGGGTGTGTCACAGTCATTATGTGTGCTTGCAGGCAACAAACAAGAGAAAAATCAAGTTAGGGCAGGAAATGAGAGAACGCCTTTACATCAATGTTGCTGTAAAACCCGTGTTTACATTCCAGCAGAAATTTAGCCATGCTAACTAGATTTCTCTGAATCCCTTATGCCAATTAAGTAAACCTTGTTTCTTTCTTGAAGTTTAAGATCTCAGGTTACTGCAGACAGTTTCCAGGTTACTCAGGCACACACACACACACACACACACACACACACACACACACACACACACACACACACATATTCTTAGTCTTGAAATTCTCTATAGTCAATGGCTTCTGAAATGTGACTATATTAAATCTGACAGAGGCTCCTCCTTTCCAGCTGCCCAGTGTACCCTGCAGGAGCGTGTATGCAAACAAACCTCCTTCACTTCGGAGATCAGAGGTCTATAAAAACAGTCCCGCCGCTACTTTCAGGTGTCGAAGGAGATGTGTCTCACTCCATTTCAAAGAGTTTGAAAAAGACGTTGCGTAACAGTGTAGGGGTTTTGCAAATTGGGTTTGGGCCGAGGCATCATGTGAGCGCACACCTGACTGGTAGAGCTGAATGTACTATGGCTTGTCCTAAATACCTGTGAGGACTAATAGAAGTCAGGTGTATCTGGGCCAGAACACGATGTGTCCTGCCTGTGCTTCAGATCAGAGCTGCTAAGGGAGAAGAACTAGGCCACAGTGTCCATTTCCTCTCACCTTAAACACACACTTAAAGGCAGTGTCATCCATTCCATGCTTCGGCCTGAGCACTTCATACTCTGTCTCCATACTCTGTCTGTCTGAACTCCCTTTTCATGCTTCCACAGCTTTTTGTGCGCGGTGATACGCTGATAATAAAAATGCACTTTCTCCTGATTAGTACACGCATGCAACACATGTTTGCGAATGAAACACTTCCTGGAAATGATCTTAAATTGGGATTGGAGATGAATGATTTATGGTACATCAACACCATCCCGCCGAAGCACATACTGCAACTGTAGCGTTTTATGTGTGTTCATACGAAGACAGCTGGCGTTGACAGCGAAGATGCATTATTCAGCCCTCAGTGTACTTTTCACCTTTGATGGGGCTGAAAATAAAGAGCTTTTTTCCCCTTCAAAACGCAATACCTGAGTAGTATAGAACTGGACTATATAGATCTCTATTTACAGTGCACATTGAATTTTTCTATTTTCTTTGAGACTCTTTGTGACTGTTCCCCTCCCTCTTCCTATCCCTCCACTGCATTCCCTCCCACCACCTCCCACCAGACTTTAAATAGATGCCTAATGTATCCCTCTGTGAACAGTGGAAAGGTTAGCATGGCATTTTGGTCCATTTCTTCGCAGCGTTGTGTCACAGCCCAGTGGTTTGTGAAACCAGGTCCCACTGAAGATGTGGAAGGGTGGTGTAAGCAGTTAGGCCTGGATACTGGGAAGCAGCCCTTAATAGAAAAAAACAGGTTTGAAATATATCAGAGTTTAGACCCACTGAACAGTAACATAACTGGTTATGTAGTGTGTAGAGTGTTAACCATATGGTAGAAGCGCTCTCTCTCTCTCTCTGGAGTTTGTAGCAAAATTATTGTATTCAAATTCAAATTCAAATTTTATTTATTTAAAGCCCAAAATCACAAACATTGTTTGCCTCGGAGGGCTTTACAATCTGTACATCATCAAACATGCTGAGTCCGTGTGTTTAGTCCATGTGTGAGTTACGTGTAAAGTCCTTGGCTGTAGCTCTAGATGTCCTCATATGGAGCTCTGGTCCACTCGACCTTCTCTCCACAACACAGACACAGATCATGTTCCCACCAGGCCAAAGATCCTCAGACAGGTGGATCACAACCAGAACCAGTGAGGAACCTGCAAGACTGACAGCTGTATGAGAAGTCCAGAGTTGTGGAAAATCAGAGTTGATGTTGATGAAATCTTGATTTATGGTATCTATACAGGCTCACCTGAAGATCAGATGACACAAAACACAGGAGATCATTTCTCTACAAACCCATAAAATGGCTTGACTGGTGTCAAGAGAGTCAGTAATACAGAGGCAAGGGTCAAAGGTGTCATGTCAACATGTAAGGTGTTTTTGCATTGTGTTACATGCAAGAAAACATTGCACCTTAAAAAATGCCAGTGTGGCCTTTGACTGGATTTTATTATTTATTACTTTATTATTTTATTATTTAATTTCGCTTTCACCTTTAACAACCTAACATTAATGAGTGTGCTTGGTTATAATGTATATAAACTCGTCACTACAGTTATAGTGGTTTTAAGACATGAGAAACAAACCACAACTTGTGCATGTGCACACATTCATACATCGTAAGTGCACTGCACCTCCACTTCGATTCCCATTTAAATTTCATAAAATTGAATTTGCGTTATCCCACAGGACAGTTGTGTTTGTTGTATTCCCAGTAAACAGTGGTGGAAAGTAACCAAGTCCATTTAATCAAGTATTATGTGTGTAGTTGTTAATAGATAAATCAACTGTTCTCAGTTCATGATACTTTTTCATTTCTTAGTTTTGATAGTAAATACAGTAAATAAGTAGTTTCCCTGTCATCAGTGATTGGATTAGCTGATACTGCTTCTAATGATTATGCCTAAAATTTCTGATCAGAGTATCTAATTATAAGTAAATAAAAGCCATTTTGTTTTGGAACCAACTGGTATACCAAGTGGTAGTGTTAAATCAAAAGTACTCATTGGGTTGTAGAATGGCCACTGTCAGAGTGTTTTATCATTTGATTTTTACTGCTGATGCAATACTGTATAAGCAGATTAACATGTTTTAATGTACTACACAATATGAAGTATTATATATACATAGATATACAATGTACAGTATACTACACACAACTCCTGTAAAATCTCTTAATGTTAATACATTTTTTATTCACAATAACAGCAATAACAGCAATGCAAAATTAGAATAGGAATTTACAGAGAGGATTTTATTCCATCTCTCTGTCATCCTCAGGCCGGAAGCCACAGCAGACTTTTTTCTGCAGCCACCTGCGGAAACTGCTGAATCCACGCTTTTTTGACTTTTTGACTTCTGAAAAAGCAAAGGAGGAAAGTCAGTGCCTGAACTCATCACAGCAGAAGAAACATTTAACCAACCGTTTGGCTCAAATTACTATGAGTAA
>JBAJHX010000033.1:3997338-4040445 GCA_037176925.1 Amniataba percoides | reverse complement strand
ATCTGTTGGGTGAAGTGGAAGCACGGGGATCAAGGTGTTCAAGCTTTACTGACATCAAAGGGGTTAGGTTGCCCCCCCCCCCCCCCCCCACATTAGGATAGTGCTCTGCCTCCTTCTCGCTCCTTGGTAGCATCCTAGTTCAGCTTGATGCATCCATTTTAGGTGACAGAGGAACCGTATCATTGGTCCAGTTTATTGATCTAAGGTGGTTGTTTTCCAGATAGATTTAGCCTCTTTGGGGAGACCCTGGGTGAAACTAGAAGCCACACAGTGGGGAATGAGATATTGTGGGTCATATTTTGATTTTCTGAGAAATGCATGCATCAATACTCAATCTTCTGCTCTCTGAGTGGTTTTACATTAAATCCAACTGAAGCTCAGTTAGTTTCTTTATCAGATCAGAGTGAGGTCTTTTCAAATGACAACTTGATTTGGTTGAGGTCTCATCCATTAATGTCCATTTTTTTAGTAAACCAAGAGAATAGTTTTTCATTTAAAACTGACATCTGAATGGGCAGTTTGTGTGCTGGGCGACACTGCAGCTACTGTGTTTTATCACATCTTGCACTACTATAAATAGTAAATTCATTCGAATTTTCTCAAGCGAGTGACATTGCATAAATAACATAAACTCACAACCTCGAAGCGCTGAACATCTGTTCGTAGTGAACGAACCTGCAGCCATCTAAACCGCAGGTACTTGTATGTGAGTGGAACTCAAAATTCATCAGCATCTGCGCTCTTGATAAATTGCCACCCCTCCTCCCCTCACACAACCCTCTTTGTGCCGGGAGCAGTGACTGTGATGGTGATTAATAAAGAACGTCTCATGAAAATTACATTATCTTTGGATTCATAATTAATGGCAAAATATGACTATAGAAACTTTGTGCCACACACTAAATTCACATTTACATTCATTGGCATTTTTTTTTGTAAGTGTCAACATGCTCTGCCTCCCTGTGAGGTCCCAGCTGTTAATTGCAGTCTTTTTGTCTTTACAGTGTTCCAATAATGACTCTGGCTTGTAATATTGTGATTTCTTTTCATCTTTGAAGGACTGCCTGTTGTTATGTGAGCTGCAGATTTGCTTTGTCTCGCTTTTTCAGACTTATCATGTTGAAGAGAACTGCTTTGAGAGGTTGTCTCTCCAGACCCCTCTGCAATTCAGTCTTTCCCAGGGTATAATTAGCAAGGTTAATGATCTCGTTGCATAATGTATTTTTCATGGTCTTGAAGGTGTCCTCCACGTGGTTCACCTCGCCTCCCCCTTTTCTCTCTTTTATCATCCACTGTTTTGCAATTGATTGTGTTAACTGCAATCATTATAGAAATAAGCTGAGCCTCGGATCATTTTGTGTGAAGCTCCCCACTGTACCACTACCAAGGTTATTGGCTTGTTGGTGCTGTAGTTGTTAAGCCCCTCCTGAGCTAGAAAGATGTGAGAACGCTGCTTTGTATTGCCGGATCCCTCATAACCTCAAATGGTGCTGAAACAATTAGTCGATTTATAAATGAGCTATTTGGGTTGGTCCTGGCTGTGGAAGCATAAATCCTGGTTATTTTTGCCACGCACAATGTGAAGTCACTGACAGTTGGAGCCTTTTCACAGTTTGGATGGAATGAGAAAACATAGCTGTCTTTTTTGATCAATAACTTGAAGGTACATGCCTTCATACATAAAATATTAAATAATAGAGTTGCTAAGGACTCTTTTGGTGCATTTTGGCAAGATCCATGAAATGATATTATGAGCAGCTCCAACAGCGGATGGAAGCAAAAACTGATGTTGTTGCAGTCTTACAGTGAACACTCTCTTCTTCTGTTCTTTTTTAAACTTCTCCAGAGCAATGCCTGGCCAAGGCTCATGGGTATTAAATTTAGAGCCACTTGGCATGCTGACCTGACAGGAGAAAACCAAAGTCAAATTAATGAAAAACTGGTGTCCATAGTGCAAACCTATTGGATTATTTATTTATTTCATGATTAATCATAAGTGTGTTTCTATGTAAAATAACATTCAGTCTATCATTAAAACACAACTTCCGCAGCTCACCCCACTTTGCAACTGTATTTTGTATTTACAGTGAATACAAGAGTGTTAAAGTACATGAACACACACACACACACACACACACACACACACACACACCATGCACACATCAAACCCTCTCAGACCTAAGCTCTCCATGCCCCTTGACATGGGCTCCAAGCCAATATCAGCTCCTCCACAAGAGCCAATCACCCATTGAGGACCCCTGCGGAGCCTACTCAGCATATCATCCTCGTGTGTCAGCAGCTTCCAGCCCCGACAGAGGAAAAAGATGTTGTCGTGCCCCCACTGTCTCCGTGGCGGATCAGATTCACTCACTCTACACACTGCAGTTGTCTGCAGGGTTTGGCCACAGTCTTTTGTGCAGCATCCACTGAAACCTGAGAGTGGTTGATGGAGCGGACGAGGGGACTGCGCACACTAACCCACCGTCGGCGTGCCGGTGTCTCTTGAGTGCCACTTCACTGTAAAAACGACGCAACTTACAAATATCATCAGCAGCGTTTGTTGACTGTAGTTCATGGAGTGGCTCCCCTCTGTCCTTTTATCATTTGGCTCAACACCCCTTTCCAGCAACCGTGTAGAAATCAACCACGAAGCTGGGAAAGAAGAGCACTCCATGTCCAAGGACACTAATTGACAACATTAGAAAAATGTTCATTGTGAAACTTTGAATGGTTAGTCACACAGGATTTGTTAATAGAGTGTACAGCTAAAGAGAAAAAACTTGATCTCTCACATCAGGACTGTCAAGGCCTGAATTAAACAACTGCTGTGAGCCCATTTATAGACTTAACTGCGAGCACTTCACCTCTGCTGTTTGATTCCACCAGACAGCCGGTCCAGAGACGGTCGGTGTTGTGCTTAAAGTCAGTGCAAAGCTCGTATGACATGAAAGACCTACACTCCCTCCCACATAATTCTTCTTCCCAACATGTGGGAGCCAGCCTGGGATTCGGGCTGGGGGGGGGGGTTGTGACGCTGAAGCATGGCTTACAGGAAACGCCGTAATTATCCCCTGAGAATGGAGCAAGGCCCAAATCTCTTTTTACCCCTCGACGTGAAGAGCAGCTCCTTTCAGCGGGCCGTTTACAGGGAGGGGGCCTACTTTTGTTTTGCTTCCCACTACCCGATGACTCACACTTTGAGGAAGCTCTTTGACACCGGGGACATCGATCAAAGGGTTGAAAGAAAAGCTGGATAATTGTGCTAATATACAGAATCATATTCTTACTTTTTGATAATGAGTTTACATTTCTTGGGTCTATTTTTTTAAATACATTAACATGTGTGCCTCAATCTGTTGCACTTCATACGTTCAGTGATCTATAATGTGACTCAGTGCTGCTGGATGATGATTGGACTCCTCAACTGAAGTCAGGTTCAGGGTTTACTCACTCTGTAAAAAGTATCGATCCACCTGCAATGGGATAACTTTGATATGTAGTCATTACTACATGGCTTATATAAAAGAAGAGCTATCTAATAAAGTTGGGATATAGGTATGTCAAGCTTGTTGTAAAGTACTAAATCAGGAGTAAACTGCAATTTTACTGATGAAGTCTGTCAAAGACATTCAAGACAAAAGAAGCTGAATTGCTTAGAAAGTAACAACACATGTAGCTTCAACTCTTTATTTGCTCCCCCCAATGAACACAGTTTGGGATATAAAGTTGACAGCAGGTACGTTGAACAAGGTTTCCCCCTAAGATTATTAAATAGATTTCTGTGAAAACTCAGTTGTACAGTCAAACATAGTTTGGAATTTTAGTCTGTTCTGCATCCCATTTATAGTGTTGCACTTGGCTGGTCCATGACAGTGACAGAAAAGGTTGAGTGGCAAGTTCAGACCGAGCTTATTTTCTCGCCTATGCAAATCTGGTCAATCACTGAAGTGGGTGGGAATATTTGATTGATGTCGGTTTTGGAACGTTTAAAAAATTTACTTGCGCAGCCCCCCAATTTCCAGCGTCACAGAGGTGTGGGGAGATGGAGTGTCGGAAGCTTTTCAACCACTGACGAGCACTTCTGCTGGATCGTGCTGGCGCCTTCAGGCTGCTCAGCACACACCATGTTAATGTTGGCATGTTGTCATTTTCATTCTCTTGTAACAAAGGAACTGCTGAGTCTGTGAACCCAGCATGGCGTACATAAACATTTTTTAAAACATTTCTCTTTATCCCTCTTAATGCCTCATGGATAGCTGCGTTCATGGTACAGTGTCTCTCTGTGTGCCGGCACCAGGGTGCAGTCAGAGCCATGCCATATGAGAGGATTAGCCATGTACAAAGGAGTGAGCGGGGAGAATCCACACTGGATTAGTCTATCTTCCAGACAAAACATGAAAACCACACCTTGTGTCTCTGTCTGGAACCAAAAGGCATTGTGGGGTTTACCTCCGCATTCAGCCCGGGGTGCCCAGGTCGGCTGGCAGTGGGTCTGCCTGCGGAGCCCAGCGTGTGCCTTCTTCTCTCATGATGGCTCCTTGTCTTCACGGACAGGGGGCTGAGCAGATCAGGATGTGAGCCTCAGAAGCTGCCTGACTTTTAAGGAGGAGCTGCGTGAGTTAGCGTCGTGCCTGCTGTGCTCACATCTGCCTGCAGCACTGCTACACGAACACACACACACACACACAGAAAGGAGGCCAGACTCAATCAGTAACACAGATGACCAGGAGGAGGTGGGTCAGTGGTAGCCCATCAGCTCAGCATCCCACACTTCCACGTTAAAGTACGTGCAGCACATAGTAACACTGTGACGGATGTCTCTGGCTTAAATCAGTACTAAAACACTTTCTCAAAAAGCCTTTACAATGGAAGTGTAAACCTCCTAAATCCCACACCTAACCACTACTGCAATGTTAATTGTACCTCCTGTAATTAAGAGCTCTGAGTGAAGGTGTAAGTTAGCAATGAATTGAACAATAAAGGAATCCAGGCTGTTGCCTGGTTAATATGCTCTCTGCGGTTTCTGTACGCTTCTCACTTGTCAAAGATGAAACACCGTTGTGATTAATGTTGATGTTATCTGGAGCTCTTCATGGTGCTGAAGGTGCATCAGGATTCTCTGCAACAGATGCAGCTTCATTAAAATTAAACTGGGATTTATTACCATTACTTTTTGTTAACCTACTAATTTTAAGAGGCTATGTTACCTTCACGACTGGTGTCTGATGAAGCATTTCTATTTCAGTTGCACCATAGGTCAGAAAAATAGCAATTTGTTATTCCCGTTATTCAGGCGTATAGTCGACACCTCTCTGACAGTGTATTTATTAGTATTTATTTCCAGGCTGTTATGTTATACATTACATTACACTGTGCTTTATTTTTTGCACGCCGTGAAACACTTGCTGGTTACAAGGCTTTAAAACTCTCCTCAGTCGACCACCCTCCCTCTCAGAAGTTCGTTTAAACTCTGTGCCACGCACAAGATATTTCCATCAATCAGCAGAACACACATCCGCAGAAGAAGGCAATGAGCCGAAACATCTCACTGTGCCATTACACATATTGATACAAAAAATAAAGTCAGATGAGTGATGGCACTGCTGTGAGCCGGGTGTTTTTCTGAAATGAGACTCCTCTGCCTTTGCCTCCGCTCTGATGTTCTCACTAGATAAGTTGGAATTCCAAATTAGGCATTTTCATTTAGAGATCATGAAGCTTTTTTCCCCCTCTTCTTGTTCATTTGTACAAATTTAAGCCTGTAGTAGATGTCAATCTTGATAACAATTTTAGTAGCTTTATTAAAAGTGTCCAATTTTCTGCGACTGGCGTAGACTAATTTTAATCATCTTGTGCACGCTGAATGTTTTATGGTGTGGTTTAAGTCCTGATGCTGTGATAAAGAAGAATGTGGTGTGATGTTTTTCAAGAGATAACAGTATGGATGTGCTTATGTCACAGAGCCTTAATAGCATTATGAGAAGATGGAGCTGCTCAACAGGCATGATCAGAAAACAACCCCGCAGAATCTAATTATGTTTTGTAACTATTGTAATTACCTCGCTGATACATGGCTCTGTGTTCTGCTCTGAACCTGCAAGAACACTGATGCATGTTGTGACTGTTGTTTTCTTCTCCCACAGTGCTCAGATAAGCTGATTTTCACTCAAATAGAAAATATCCTTTGTGTTCTATTGATTCCAATAGCTCTGACTTGGCACTTCAGTACAGCCAGGAAGTATTAGGACAGATGTTTTTTTTATTGTTTTGGCTCCGTAACACAGCACTTTGGATTTGAACTGAAACAGGGAATTTTAGGTTGAGCTGTGTAAGCACTTTTTAGCCACATCAGCGGGGCGGCTCTTGTGATCACAGTCAGTCCCTCAGGTCATCATTTTGTGCAGACTTAAATATTTAAACAACTGTTGAATGGATTTACGTCTTGTGCCACCCTGAGGTTTACATTTGTAGTGCTGAGTGAAACCTGTCACAACCTATCGGATGGATTTCCATGAAATTTTGACATTTGTGTTTCACTGAACTTTGTATGCAATGTCAGTGATCCTGTTGCTTTTCATCTTTTGCCATCATCAGGTCAATTTTTACTTTGTCAGATGCACGGCCAAAGATCTGTGAAATGAATGGCATTTCTATCGAGTTAAGCTGTACGTTGTGTTTTGTACTACTCAGCGAATGTTTCCATGCTAATGTGCTAAATGATTGTGATGAATATAGTAAGTATCATGAGCACAGCCTCACAGAGCTGCTAGCATGGTTCTAGACTGTCGTTATTTAGGACCATGCAGAAGGAAAGTAATCCTGAAACTACAGACAAAATGGATTTCTTTGAGGCCAAAGTGAAAGCTCTTGACAGGTCAGTCATCACCTGACCTCATTCCAACTGCGGACGTGTTGCTAAAGACAAGACTAAAAACTAAAAGCCCTCAGAGCAAGTAAGAAGTGAGGATGGATGCAGTACAGGCCGGCAGAGCCTCATCAGGGAATTGCTTGCTGATGTGTGTGGGTTGTAGACTTCAGCCTGTTATTGATTGCAAGGGATTTGTAACTAACCATTAAATGAGATGACTTTATGTTAACTTGTCCAATTACTTTCCGGCTGATGAGAGTGTGAGGCCGTTAACATCCACAAATGAATGCTGAAAGTCAACACTTTAACCTCACAGTCATTGTTTGAGTTGAAATCAAATGTGCTGGAAAACAGCAAATCTGCCGCTCAGCTAATCCTTTGTGAGCGCTCCATTGTCGAGCTCTCTCTCCTGAAATGTAGCTGAACTCACGCTGACAGATTTCTTCTCTCTCTGCCTCTCTTTTTCTTAACAGTGAACTTTGACCACTTCCAGATATTGCGGGCCATTGGGAAAGGGAGCTTCGGAAAGGTAACGTAACCTCCGTTTTTCATTCAGTGGGTGTGTGTGTGTTCTCTACCTTCAATTACCCTGCACAGTCATTATCTCTGCTAAAGAATCGCAGAACGACGGGCAGTGCGAGCGGTAAGTGATTACATGTTAGCTCGCATGATATTATGGTGCTTAAAAGATAGATAATTTTTCTATTTTAATAATAGTTATAAATATGGCTTATGTAATTCTTTCTATAAAGTCACTTAGAGGAGAACCAATTTATTTTTCATCTCATGCCAGCCAACCTATTGGGAGTTTTGACCCCACGTCTCCATTTAATTACAGGGCAGCACAATACTGTGGCTGCATTTGTCATCATGCTCAATGGTTGGGCTGAATACAGCAGGGAGGACAACTTGGCATATCTGTGTGTGTGTGTGTGTGTGTGTGTGTGTGTGTGTGTGTGTGCATTTGTGTGCTGCATATTGTGAGAGTAAATTACCACAGTTCTTTTCAACCTTGTCTCAGGTGCCAATATCATTATTGGTGGCCATTGTTGATAAAACAGACATTTTGGATTAACTTGTGGGCCATTTGGTAGTTGAAGAATTCCTTTGTGTTCATATTGAATGCCTATTTGAGACTTCAGTAATGAATTCAGGGCATAGTGTGTGTGTGTGTGTGTGTGTGTGTGTCTGTCTGGGCTCCAGAGATTGGAATAGTTTATCTTCATTTTGAATCCCAAATATCACGGCTAATATTTGTTCATTATACTCATGTCTGTGCACGACTTTGCAAATTCTCCCTGCTTTGCTCTTCTCAAAACAATCTTTTTTCAAAAACATGTCCCTCTGTTATATGGAAAGTCATTGCCCAATGCGGAATACATTACCATGTGAATTTATGTTAATTTTTACTTATTGCTTTGTTCCCTCAAGCTGCTGTCACTTCCCTTATGATACTGAAGAGAATCTGCAGTAAGTTGGGAAATACGGGCATACAGACAGAAGCAGGGGCAACCCAAATGTTTTGAAAAATCACAAATACACACTCCAGGTCTTTAGAATAAATGATACATGAAAATATATTTATTTGTATTCATGCATAAAAAACTGCAAAACAGTGCAGTGTTTTTTGGACACTTCCTTTTCTTCACAAGAAAAGCCAAATGCTTCATCCAAGAGACCAGAGGAACAGACATGGTCCCCCATCTGAGGACTGGCTTCCGGTTATGCAATATTTGTGACACTTTCACACACACTTTCATGCAGACACGTGCGTGCACACAGACAAACTGCACTCACGCAGTCAGACAGATGCTCACAGAGACGTCCAGATAAAGTTTGTCCTTGGTGGAGGTCGGACTGTCTGTGTTTTTTTGGCCCACCGTGGCCTCACTCTGTGCTCCTGCTGTTTCTGAATACTTAACAGCGTGAGCCTTTAGCTTCCCACTGAACATGCTCGTGTCTGGGTTGGTGCGCATAAGTGGACATGTAGTTTGAAATAAAGAAGATGGGTAAACAATGACCATGTCTATTTGGCATTTAGTACTAAACAAACACAGTAATTTTCAGTATTTTCAGATTTTCATTGATTTATGCTTTTTGCAACATAAAGTATGATATCAGTTTAATATTCTAATAATATTTCTCAAATGAATGTGGGTTTTAAGGATTTATGTAAGTCCGAAAATATGTGTAAACCATTATGAAAAACAACATCACAGAGATCACAGGAAGACACTGGGGTGTGTGGTTGAGAGAAAAACAGAGAGAGAAGGACAAACACAGAGAGGTATTTACCTCACACTGTAGCACTGTGAAACATGATCTGTATATTCCGGCTTGTGTAGGTGCTCCAAGAAAATGGGCTCTTTGTAGCGCAGTACTGTAGATGTGTGTGTGTGTGTGTGTGTGTGTGCGTCGGTGTGCATTTGTTAAAGAGAGAGTGCGTGTTGTTAGGCTCGTTCTTGCGCTGCGGGGGGTCTTGAGGTAGGTTGGAGATGAGAAAGGGGGACGCCGGCAGAGAAGAAGCAGAGGAAACCTCCCTCGAAAGCCATCTGCAAACATGGCTGACACTGGTTTCCCTCTGTCCTTCATCTCTCTGTCTTCATCTCTCTTTCCGTCTCTCTGTTAGACTGGGTGAATGTGGACTGTCCCCTGATAAAACAGTTGTGTAACGTAAAAAGTTGTGTTTCTAAACCAGACAGTGTGATGCTGACAGACAATTTATAAATCAACCAATCATAACATGACAAGAAATGATGCAGAATACATCGACAGCTTCCTGTTAATAATGTGGCTTTGTGTGACAGCTGCTGGCAGACCTGCACTGCAGGCTCTGGTTGACCAAACTATAGATATTGTCTTATTTGTAGGTTACACTTTGTGCCTCTGCTCCTCCTCTGCCTATTTGAAAAGCCTCTTTTTATAGACCAATAAACATAAACAAGGTCTTTTATTAACCGGTCGGGTCATAATTGATCTAAAGGTGCCTCTTTTGTCTGATTCAGGTGGATTTTCAAGCTTGAACCATGCAGGATTCTGAAGGGAATGAAAACTTGAATCGAACCACAGCAAAACATGTGCAGCCTGCATGAGGCTTCTCTAAAATCTCACTCTCTTTTGCCTAGAATCTCACTCTATTTTCCCTTTGTCTCGGGGCACATCATTCCCCCGTGCCATCTTTTGATATATCAGCCCAGGTACCTCTCTCCCTGCCTTCCTCTCCTTTTAATACATCGGGCCTAGTTTCTCTCTCTACCCCCCTCCGTTCCTCCCGCAATTCAATTTAAGGGTGTTTTATGGGCTCAACAGCAAAGAAACCTGTGTTGGCAAAGCAATATAGTATTATTAAGAAGAAAATATGGCATTAATATTGTTTGAATTCCCACTCGAAGCACAGTCTCCCTTAACTTTTCCCTTCGATGTTTCGGAGCATCTGTCGCCTGCCGGGTGGGGGTGAAGAGTGATGGAGGCTAGGTGTGATTATTTCCACAGCAGCGGAGCATATAGCTCATTTGTAACATGCCTGCTTGAGGGCGGGATGGCCATATACAGCGCCGGAGTCTGGATAATTGCCTGCTCCCCCGTCGCTCTCTCGCTCCTCTTCTACCATTTCCCCATGAGCATTACCCCTTTGCCCCCCTTTGTCACTCCATCTTCTGAGCTCAGGCTGTAGAGGAGAGTGTCGTTTCCGCCGCGGGGCTCATTAAGGCCTGCGCGTAGAGAGAGCTCGAGGGGGGAATTGACGCTCGGTGGGGGTGTTGGGTGCGTGACAGTCATTGGCGCTGACAGCAGTTTAGTGACAGCTCCTTAATGCCAACAGTCAGATGGACAGGTAAACATCCAAACAGAGAGAGGAGAGCGCGAAGGGAGGCTGGGAAGGTCAGAGGCAGAGCAGGAGCTCAGCTGGTGGGTTTTTTCATCCTCGTACCCCGCACCACGCGCACACTTCCACGGGAATAAACCCTCATTAGGACAGAGTGTGATGGAAGTAGAAAGACAGACGTACAGAGACAGGCGCTGGAAATAAGTGGCAGTGGAAGAGAGGAGCAGATGATACAGTGAGCGGGGGGGCGGGAGGGGTGTCGCGGCAGAGGCTGTGACACCCTCATCATATCAGGGAAAGAGACGGCGTCTGCAGAAAGGTCAGGGGATGATGAAGCCATTGTTAGTGGTAGAAGCCTGTGTTGTCGTTTTCCCTCGCCGATCGTCTTGCAGGGCTCCCGGGCAGCACTGAAGACCGGGAGCCGAGCCACTTCTCCTTCCTCTTTGCCTCCCAGCTGCAGGTGTGAAGAGCTCACACGATAGTTGGTTTTGCAGAGTGCAGCTTTGCGGCAGAGCCCAGTCGCAGCGTAGCCCTCGGCAACCTATTAGCCTAGAAACGCATGCTCTTGCATTACACTAGAGCTCTATAGGTTTCACAGTACAAAGCTCCACTGTGTAGCCTCTAAAGGAAACAGAGGACATATGGATAAAATTGCTTCAGGAGATTCAGCTCAATATCCAGAGAGCTCAGAACTCGCGAAAGGCCCCATGTTCATTTATTTTATTCATTTACCCATCTCCTTTTTATTTGCCAGAAAATCCAGAAAAAATAGAGCATTTGGAGGCGTTAAATCAACAGTCTTGCCAGCACAATATAATGTACATGGTAGAAAATGAGAATGGCAGCAATGCTGTGAGCCTGAGAGCTGTCATGACCTCTAAAAGTTTTCACCGCAGTCTGCATCGTATTTCATCGCCGTCCAAGTATGCTGAAGCATGTCTTCGTACATAGACATAACTGCACGCGTTAATGAGCTCTGTATCACGAGTAGTGTAGCTTTTCCACTAATAATAGGGTTAAATTCTTGTATTCATTATCATTCCAACCACCCCTCCCCAGAGAATACCGCAGACTCTCAGTATTCACATGTCCTGTATTGTTATTTAACTTCCCTGCCTGTGTTAGCCAGAAACAGAGAGTTTTGTTCCACCTCCACATTTTTTGATATCTGCGCAGCTCCATGGAGAATGAATTGCAAAAGTGTGACAGCATCCAGCATTTCTCTTATGATAAGGTTACATTCTCCGATTAAAATCTGATACAGAACTGTGATGAATAAAAAAAAAAAAGTCTCATTTGGCTTTAAAAGTTTAGATAAGAATTCCATCAACCTGCAAACTCTGTGTCCTTTCATCATCTGTGGAGCTCGCCTGAGGCTAAACATCAGACACTTTAAGACATTTGATTTATGGCCTTTGAAGATACCATAAATTGACATCTTTTAGTCACAAGTGGCTGCATGTATCCAGCATTAATCAACTATCCTGTGGATGAGAGTGCAATTGTCCGTTTGCAGCCTTTCCCGAACACTAATCGTCCAACCATAGCTTACCTAACTGGCCTGAAACAGCGAGCAAAACCTGTGATTTAAAGAGTTTTGAGGGCACTGTATTTATCTTTTGTCTTCCAAACTTAATTAAAAAACTGCATCTCTCTAATATGAGCTCTGTAATGCTTCTATGTGTCATTAACTTTTAATCATGCTAACTTTTTTGCCTGTCAATTTAGCCTCAGTCTGTTTGCACAGTATCATGCGTGTAGCCGTTAAGTGCATGTTTAAGATCGGAATCAGCGTCAGTCAATCAACCCTGAGAGCTAAAGTGCTATCACATTCGAGGGAGGAGATCTGCAGTATGTATGTCAGTGCTGCGGCGGCATCACCCACGGGGAAATGAATGGCGATCTGAGTGACGCTCCCTTTAGCAGAGAGCTCGGGGAACGAAACAGAAAAAGAAGCGAGCTGTCAGTCGCATGAACTGAAATACCACATCAAATCCCTGTAGTTAACAAGGCAGGGATCAAGGTAACAGGCAAGGTGTCAGTCACTGTAATGGTCAGTTTTATCCTTCACTGATTTATACCGTGCTTTAATTTTGAAAGAGGACACGCTGCATTACACACTGCCTTTGAGGTCATGACACCTTGAGTTATCAACCAGCACGAAGTTCCACCACAATTACACGTGGAAGAAGATATCAAATAACAGCTTCTGATTTCTGTCACGTTGATGAATATGTATGAGATATTCCACCTTTAATGAAACATGCAGTTACACCTCTAACACCTTCAGTAAGCGTAAAGAGAGCATGCATGAGATAAGCCTTCAGGCGCTTTTTGTGCATCTTTAGTCTCCTTTGCATTCTGTGATTCATGTAATCCTCATTGTGCCTCCCTTATATTTTCCCACCTTCATACATGAGTGACTTCAACTTTTTTATGCAAATTGGATATAAGCACATTCAATTTTCTGCCATTGTCTTTTTTTTTCTATCAGTTGAATCACTGAATGTTTTTCTTATGTTGTACACATGCAACACAATATTTAGAAGCTCGCTTTACTCTGCAGAGTTTAATGTAAGCAGAACAGCCAATAGTTTAAACTGAAAAAGGAGTTGTGCAATATTAGTAAAGGATGCAGCATTCAGATACACTGGATCAGCCACGGGCTGATAGTGAATAGGGGATCAGCTGTAAACACGTTTTATCAGCTACATTCAGTCACTCACAGCAGTCTGAAATAATGGACAGGTTGATAATCATCTCAGTGTTTTTTTCAAATACTGTGAGCTGAGGCATCAGTATCGGTATTTAGAGACAGAAAGTCAGATTGGTGCATCCCTACTTACTTTTTTTTTTTAGTTTGAAAAGTGTAAACAGGAAACCGTTGCTCAGACTGTTTAGGCTTTCCCTTAGTGACACCAAATCCCTTTATAATGTTCAGTGATTTTAAGTGGAGGCTGCTTCAAAGACTGCAGCGCTCTCAGGCTGTCAGAGGGATGTGTGTTTGCCTGCTCAGAGTCTCTGTGAGGTCTCGATGTGTCGGCATATAATGTACTGTAATGCTATTTGTAGTTATCCAAGATGATTTTTGCACTTGCATGGAAAACACCTCCCTTTCTCTTATGCACTTCAAAGCTGTACTTTGCGCCGTCTCAGAGAAGTCTGATCCATGACTGTGCTCGTTAATGGTCATGCCTGTTGTGATGGTACATCCTGGAGCTGAGCAAATGGACGGCCCTGGCTCAGTAAACACTTTCATTTCCTGCAGGCTGACAGCAGCCGTCGTGGAGCAGAAGACATCCAGCGGAATGAACCAAATGAAAGAGCAAATTATTCCTCCTTCTCCCCGGATGACATGTTCATCAGACCCTGAAAGTGTGTTCGCCTCGCTCGCCTCTCTCGGAGCACTCTCGCCCAGATGCAGCACCGGTGAGAGAGTGCGCGCGCGTTTGCGTGTTTTCAGGTTATCCCGTACTCAAACAGCGTTTTTTTTTTTTCAATCCGTGCCGACGATGAGTGGGTAACCATCACACCGACAACAAACACCATCTGAAACTTAATCTTAGGGACTGATGGATGTCAGCGCTTAATGTATGCTATATTTCCGCTGAACTTAAGAGGAGAGACACAAGCTGCTCTCCCTCCCTCTCTCCCTCCCCTCAGGCAGTGGTCTTCTATCTGTTCGTGTTTCCCCATGTGTCTCAGTCAGAGGCTTCTGGCCGACTTGGCACTTACCTGACCTAGAAAACAGAAAATCCGCAGCTTCCTGACTGGGTCCACTAAATTTAACACCCAACCTTTTTCTCCTCTCTGCAAGCCTTTTGTCGTCCGAGGGGCTTTAGACCTTCTGACAACAATTGAT
Organism: Amniataba percoides; assembly: GCA_037176925.1. Classification (NCBI taxonomy): domain Eukaryota; kingdom Metazoa; phylum Chordata; class Actinopteri; order Centrarchiformes; family Terapontidae; genus Amniataba; species Amniataba percoides. The sequence continues at coordinate 4,025,892 of JBAJHX010000033.1, read as the reverse complement.
AGGAATGCTAACTATAGCAGAACAGTGGAGGGGATGAGGAGTGAGAGCGAAGGCGGATTGTAAAGGTAAACAACACGCAGCCATCCCCGGGATTTAGCAGTGACGCTCCACTTTGAAGAGCGACATGAAAGAGCTGTTTCTTTTTTCTTTTTTTTTTTTTTTGGAGGGGGTGACCGAGTGATATGTTCAGCTAATAAGCATTTAATAAGTGCATGTGTTCAAGGAGCGAGTAACATTGAGATTAACCAGAAGGAGGTCCGGGGAGATGGGGAAGAAACGGAGGCTGAGGCCCGAGGTTCAGGCATGGATCACTGTTTTTTTTTAAGACATCAAAGATTTAGAGCGGCAGAAAGGGAATTTGGGCTTTTATTTTTATTTGTCGAGATTCACCTGCCCAGAGGCCGGGCACGCAAGGACACAGAGAGATTGACTACAGGTCAGCCTGCTCTGATACCGAGTAGCAGCACAACTCCCAGAGATGTGATATGAACACAGCGCCTGATACTCTGTGAAGGTGGCCGAGTGGTAAGAGAGTCTGTCCCGAGACCTTGTGTCAACCTTTTTATGTCACCATCGTTGTCTAATTGCGATTAATAATGTGATACAGTAAGCATTCTACATATGTGTCCATTCTGTGACTTTAACACAGGGAACGTCTGACGGTAAACAATCAGCTGAAAGCACTGCACCGATTTCGACCACTTATTTTTTTTGCAAGTCATCCAACTTTATGGCAAAATGGCTGAAGGACTCTGATTAAGTTTCTTTAGACTTTATCCTGAAACAAGTTGCTGTGTATCAGATGATGCCTATATATACCCTTTTTGTACATAGTGAATTATTGAAGTAAATGAGACTAAAATATGAAAAAAATCTATTCTAAAACCCAAATGATTCACATATTCACATGTACCTTTATATATAATTAAGATAAAATTGATTTCTCCTTTAAACTGCGGCCCCTCACACAGCCGAAGCGCCTCGCCTCAGTTTGTGCGTAGCGTGCATCTGCATCCGTTCATCTTTGTTTGCACTCTATAAATGCATCAGTGCACTTGCCGTAATGTGACTGATCTGTAACTTGAACCACATTTGCTTTGGAAATTGGAGTTCGTGACTAGTTGAGGTGTGTGGATAGCGGGCCTTTTCACAGCACACCCTCTCTGACTGGTCCGAAGGCACAGGTGTTACTAATCATATTAACCGCGGATTCGTTCTATTCCAGTGTCCCAGTAAGCCGTGACAGTGTGACAGTGAGCCAGCGTGCATTATACCAGGACCCTGACATCGAAACAGCAAAATGGAATTCAGCCATGTTTCATTTTATTCTTATATACTTATATACATACGCAGCCCTACTTCTATGTGTAAAGAGATATTCAGTGAGAAAGACCTTTTTTTAGTTTAGTTTACCCATTACTGTATTATTGACCCATCGATTTATATTTGTAATGGTTTCAGGGGATTTTTAAACACAGTAAAGCTTTGAGATAGAAAATCATAATAAATGCCAATGTGATGAGCCAACAGGGGAGAGTCAGATAATAGTAAGTAGTAAGTCTTTAATACACTTTTTAAGAATGAGAAAACAACCCATCATGATAATACAGCAAACAAAACCCAATGCAAAGTCTTGTCTTATATAACAGTAATATATCAGTATGTCATCTAGCCCTGGATATAGATTTATAAATACCATAAATCAGCTTGCAAATCCTCTAAAATCACCAGGAGCCTCTCGGGCTGCTGCTGCCAAGGTTAACAACCGCTGCCATATCTTAATGTTCAGTTGTTCTTCCTCGTCACGTCCCCCAACAACACACCACACCCTGACCTGCTGGCTTCTCATGAGAGCTCCTGCATAACTGTGAAATAAGCATCTTAAGATATATATATCATAAAATACATGAGTGAAATTGTAGAAGTAGGTAGGATAAAACATCTCCTCAGTGATGGATGGAACACATTATTAAAGGATAATAATCATCTGTCTGGTTTCTTTTTTGAGCGTAGTTGGAGGCTCTTGCCTACAGGCCTGTCAGTCTCTCTTCCAATATCCTCCACACCTCTTCTTTCTTACCTGTGGCCCCATAATACTCAATTGTTAAGCATCCCTCAGTTAATAAAACCGTATTCAAGGAGCTGCCCTGCTTTTTAATACCACGCAGCTTATTTTGCATTAGGACCATTGGTGCTTCAAGTCCAGGGGAAGTTTTAATGAAGTTGTAGGAGAAAGCACCTCTTGGGCTTTATTAAGAGATAAAGAATGACCTGCATAACCTGACAGCCTGGTTTCTGTCACACTGGTCACTTTTAGAAACAATTTCTTTTACCCCACTACACAGAATTCATTTCATTCCAGTTAAGAGGACTTTTTTTTTTTTACTTTATTGTAAATTCTCCAATGCCCTGTGGAATGATTATCCAATGACCTCCCAAATTAACATCATCCACCCATCCAGCGACGGGGTAAAAAGGCTGCAGTTGGAGCACAGAGCATCTCAGTGGAATGTATAATTAGTCTCATGATCTGCAGTAGATGGGTCATACCAGCAGATAGGTCACGTTGAGTCTCAGGGGAATTTCTCCAAGAACAATCATGCTTTATTAAAAAAAAAAAAAAAATGGAATTGGGAAATGAGTTGAAGTTTGAAATGTTATACTATGTGTCATGATTTCATGTACATTTCAAAGTGTTCTGACATGGACGCAGCTCCCCCATTGCTCTTTTCATTCCCAACAATATCAATTACAGCATCTTTGAGTAAACTCTAGCCTTTCAGGAGGCCGTGTGCACGCTGTACCCTGCAGTCTCTGATGGTCTATTGAATATGAAATGCTGAATTATTAATGAATTACTGTTGCTTTTTTTAATGGATTGCTGCTGCTTTCAAACCAGAGTTTACAAGTAGCTGCTCCCATCACAAGCCGTGGAAGAGCCGCAATTGTTATTCTGTAATTGCTGCTCGTATTGCCTCATTAGGGATCCTCAAAAGTTTTCAGAACATATGGGTGAATAACTGTGGTGGCTTTATTTAGAAGAGTGGATGTTTTAATGTGTTGTTCAATTGCGGGAACGTGTTTCTCTGCCTGCCAGGCGCCCCTGGCTGACCCGATGCAGATTAACTCCAAGAAACAGCCCGCCGAGCTCCTTGTTATTAGTGCCGTTCTCCTTTCTTAGCACTGATTAAATAATGGTTGTGCTGCAGAAAAACAAAGTTAGTTTCATGCTTCAGAGCTCAAAACTATTAAAAGCGAGCATGGGAAGGATGTGATGCAACCGAGAGTTATGTCTGGGCGTGTGTATTTATTGGAGGAGACACTTGTCCTCATCTGGAGCGTTGCTTCACGTGCGTCGTCCCCATCTTTGAATTCCTGCACATGAAATGACTCTGCACTTCTAACACTGTCCACAGAGAAATCGATAGGCGTGCATGTCTGTGTGTATGTTTTTGTGTGTGTGTGTGTGTGTGTGTGTGTGTGTGTGTGTGTGTGTGTGTGTGTGTGTGAGCTTGTCCAATCACCTTTAAAAAGCTCTCTTTGTTGAGATAAACAGGTGCTATGTGCAGCTGGTGGTCAGAGATTACAGCGAGCTTTGTGACAGCAGCTCACTCGGGGCCAACCCCGTCTTCCTCGCCCTGCTGCTTGGAGACGTGAACTCTGGAGCCGAGCGTGAACCTCGGACACGGCCCGCGTGAATGCCCTTTTTTTCCCTTTCAATTGTATTTGCTCATTAACCGCAGCGCCATTCAGGTTCTGCTGTCGCAAGAGGCAGTCTGACAGCTGGATTCGAGTTTTACTCACATGCTGTATGTAAATACACCTGGTGAAAACGCGGCTGTACATTCAGCATTCCTCCTCAAACAAGGCCCAGTTTAAACTCAGATGCTCATGGTAAACGAGTAAATACAAGTAAAGGCAAACGATAATCTATATTTTTCTTTCTGTCAACAAATCCCATGAAAAGACCAACAATAAATGTACCCTGCTAATATAGTGTGTGTTTATTCAGCCTGATATATCTTCTTCTTCTGTCCCATAGAGCTCTGTTGTTGTCCAAAAACAATTAAAACTGCATCAATAAGCCTCACTGTCTGTCTGCTGTATATACTCACTGGAGCACCAAATTTATGGTTGAAATACTAAAAAACAACTTACTCCAGGGAAAGTAATGTCTGCTTAATGCAACATTGCCCTGCTGTTGAAAAAGATGAGTTAGCGTTTTTTTTTTTTTTTTTAAACAAACCAAAAAGAAAAAACAACACAAGGATGTGTGGGCCACAGACAGGGCAGGGAAGTCAGAAACACTGAGGGCCTGACTCACGCAGTCAGTGAAAACAGAAAAGAAACTGAAATTTTTTTTACCTTGACTGAGGTGGAACCTTCTTTGAATGAGAACACATTACAAACAGAAACATCATTTTCCACATTTTGTGGGTTGACTGGTGCTCCTTATTATATCCATATTATCACCTCATATTATCAGTAACTGGATGAAAACCCAAGTGAATGCACATTTACTTCAAATTCTACTTGATATTCGTGCCACATTTGGATACAAACTTCATGCTTCTTTTTTCTATTCATGGTATTTGTTGTCAATAACAAAATATAAAACATCAGCCGCTGTATCCTTTTAACAGTCATGAAGGTGTATTTAGCCAACCGGCCGTATGAGTGACCGGTCACATATGAACAAACTGTTGTTCCACATTTAGAACGATTTAGTTTATTTCACATGAGAGAAATCTGTTTTTCTCTCTGTGCTCTTCCACTGGTCTGCCGTGGGCAGGCATCCTTTGGAAAAAAGGTGATATCAAGTACTTCTGTACACCAATCTGTTTTTGGACTGCTCGGTCACTGTCAGTCAAATCTGATCAAAACACACCCCCACAGTTGGGGTGAAGCAGAGATGGACTTGAATAGCTGCTTACTTACTCATAAATATATAATGTGATGAAGAAATATGCCACATTTTCAGGACATTTTCCAGTGGACAGCGCTGTGAGTTCCTGTTGTCGGATGGCTCTTGCTGGCTCGAGGCTGGTAAATCCAGCCCGGTCTGGTGAATGTGCCAGTTTATTAGCCGGTTCCTTCCCCAGATGCGCAGCCAGCCAGCCAGTTGACAAATTTGGCACCATCCTCCAACTCACCCCGAGCTTCCACCCGGCCTGTTCGAAAACAATATGACCTTTATCTCTGACAAATATTCTAAAGCAATCTGAATAGCAGGTGTTCCTAAATTAGAATTTAACAGTGAAGACCTCGCCAGCAGTGGAATAGTACGCTGGCTCACGCTGACCATTTGCATTTTGAAGATAATGTTACAGAATTAATTTGGGACACTTTAGTGTCCATTACTGCTGAGAGTGAATTGGTCTCAGAAGCCGTCACTCTGTCGGAGCCTCAGTCTGAAGCCTGCACGTCACAGCCATAGATGGAATCTACCTTCTCAGCACATTTCAGTCCAGGTGAAAATGTCTCCATTCATATGCAAATAGCTCACAAAACATTCTGACTCACACCTCTCGCCTCAAAACTGTTACTTTTTTCTGCTCCGTACTAAACTGGTCTAATGCATTGAATTGCTAATATGCTCAATGAATATATGAATAAATCCTTTTTAAAAGTCATCATTTCACTCGGCTGACCGACTCCTGGGGATTCCAGATAAGACGGGGCTGGTGGGAGATGACTGACTGTGTGACGTCTGATTGGTTAACAAATTCCGGCTTTTACATTCTCCACAGCGACCATGATCATTAGTCTCGCAAGTAAAGAGAAGCAAAAAAGAGCTGTAGATAATCCAATGTCCTGTACACACGGAATATGGTCAGTGCTGAAAAATCTACCGTTTTTAGGGGGCAGTGCTTTTACAGTGCTCAGCTTCGAGCTCTCACGTATGATCAGTAACATGCAGCCTGCCTAGCGTGGGCAGGAATACCTCAACAATAAATGACATGCTTGTTTTAGACAAACATGGAAAACCAACCACGACTGCTGAGCAAATCACTGACATCAAGATCATAAACTTACATAATGTTCAACGTAATTGTTAGATTGTTCAACGTGATCTTGGAAAGACAGAAATGCTGACAGTAAAGAGGATGACTTGTTGAATGGGCTCTTGGCAGGTTTTCTCACAACAATAATTGTAAAATTATCAGCTGCAGTAACACCAATAAGAGTTTTATTTTTTATTTGGACCAGAGGTGCACATTAGCTGAAAAAAGAAGGGCTTCGACCTGCAATGATTTGAGCCTTGAGAGCCACCGTACAGTGCACATACATCATTTGAATGCAACCCCATGAAAAATTCAAAGGAGAAAAAAAGTGAAGCTGAAGAATGATTCCTAATGAATGCTGCCGCTAACTGAGAACATGCATATCATTTCCGTTATTATTAACATTTTCTTAATTACAGCACAAGGTTTTCAGTTTATTTTCTACCATTCATCTCAGTTGCATTGAGCTCGTGCAGTAATGGAGTTGTGAGCGTGGACCAATTTTTAAAGCACTCTCCACAGCAGTGCTTTCAATTTAACAGATTACATCTCCACAAAACTGTACTCTGAACCAAAAATGTTTTTAAAAAAAGAAAAAAGACGGATGTGATGTCCGTTGAGTGCAATATGAGTGCAGCCATAATTTATCCAGATAGGGTAGATGGTTTTCATTCTCGGCCTCATGTGCAGAAGTTAGTTCTTACACAACATGGCTCCACTTTCACAAGATATCTGGATGTCACGTGTAGTGCAAACAGTGGAGCCTTCACATGATCGACTTGCTGGTTGAATGTCAGAGACTGGTATACATGTTCTGTTAGAAAATGTTACTGCTTCTGCTCCCAACAGAACCTTAAAGAAGATTTCCAAAATAGGTCCTTAGTCAGTGAAACGCCTCTGAAAAGTGACTCTGTTTCTTGTTCCCAGATGATGCAGACATGGAAAATTGCTTGAGCATAAATAAGTGAAGGTGCATGTGGGAAAGAGGCTTATTTTCCATAACAATGAGAGAGGGATGGAAATGTGTAGATAACCCACTGGATTATTGTTTGCGGGATTTGAAGGGGTTCAGTTAGTCTACCTTCTAGCACAGTGCAGATGGTACAGACTGGCCTGGCTAAGAGCAAAGAGAAACTGGGTCTGTGGTGAGCTCAGCGAGGGAGATGGAAAAAGGGAGGGCCTGAAGCTGGGTGTTATCATGCTGAGGGCTAAAAAAAAAAAAGTCTAAAAAAGAGGTATGTGGTATGGCTGAACTGATAGAGAGACTTGGAATCCAATGGCAGGATTTAAAAATTCAAACTGGCAAGAAGCGATATTTTCCACTTTTTTTATTGAAAACCGTTTGTGTTGAACATAAAAGTTTGGCTTTTCCTCCAGAACTGAAACTGTTCTTATACAGAAAAAGGAAGTTTTCTGTCAAAGTTTAAACTAAAATTACGAGTCTGCATTGACTGAAAAAGACAATACCCACACAGCTTCATTGACACCTATGTGAAATGTGATTAAACCGTAACAAGAGAATCAATCGACTGTTTATAATTGTCAAATTGCAACTCAGCAACTGAAGCTGCAATTTCAACAGCAAAAATGTGAGATTTGGATTAAACAGATTAATCAGCTGCAATTAGTCTAACTAGCTCATTACCTACAATGAGCATTATGCCTGCCAGACTGTCTTTTTTGTGTCATGTTACTCATTAATGACCTCTCAGAGATACAGGTTACAAGTTTCATGAAGTTTTCCACCTCTCTTAGCAGCTCCAAAAACAAAATCTTATTTAATGACATCCCAGAAGTGCGAGTTGCTTGTGCAGGCGGGACTTTTCAACACGACGAGGGAGGCGGGCAGCAGTGTCATCCAAGCTTGACCAGAGGCCATTTACATCATCTGTTCTCTCTCTGGGCAGCAGCTTTTATTCCAGGCTGATCAAACCATATATTTTATGATTCAAACAAATGTTTAAACAAATGAGCACTATTTACACACTGTGTTCCAGCCCTCCTCACGCCCCTGCATAGACACAGATAACAGTCTCTTGATGCATTTCTCCTTATAATACTGATAACACTTGGACACTAGCTTCATTCTGCAGGATGAGAACACTGTTGACTCTTTATTTCCATGTCTTCTACATCAGTGGCTTTTTGTATATAATGCGTACATGATTAAGTTAAGAGAATAACTTTTAAAAAGAAACATTGTGGATGACATTTTTAACCAGCTCATGGGACTAAGTTTAGCTTAATTATGTACTAAAGCTGATAAAATCTCCCAGTTACTGTTGCCAGTTTCAGACAGTAAAAACCGACGCTCGCTGGCAAGAAGTGAGAAGCTGCTTTTGTGCAACTGTTTGTATAAACATTGTTTTAGAATAACTAATTATTAATTACTATAATTTCAGAGTTATCATTGTAAACTGCATAGCTGATAGAAACTCTCCTTCTCAGGATAAGCTGACATTCTATGGAGGAGGAGGAGGAGGAACAGGTTTGATGAATTTCAGCTGTGGTGACGGATGAAAGTGACAGAAGTAAGGGGAATCTGGGCTTGGAGGAAATCCAGATGAAAGAAACAGGAGAGAGGCGAGTCAGACCTGGCACTCATTTGAGCTCCGTGCTTGAGGGGAAACCATGAGCACAATTTAATAGATGGTGTTTTACACAGTAATAGATTTCCTCCTGTCACCACATGGAAAATGTCCATTTTAGCGCCTCATTTACTTTGATGTTCACTCTTACAGCGGCCTCCCCACTCCCATTCACTGAAGTGAAAAAATGCAATGGGGAATATATGATATCAGTATGTTCAGATAACATTAATCTTCATCATTTATTTGTAATGCAGCAAGAAGTTGAATCAAGCAGACAACCTTGAATAACTCATTTCAAGATGGTAGCAGCATATTCATGAAAAATGCTAAACTATGCATCTGCACAGCTGCACAGACATCCATCTGCATGGAGACAAGAGACATTTGCTCTCCCCTTTGGCTTTTTTTCCTTTTTTTTTTTGCTTTTGTAAGACTTAAAGACTGAACAAATGAGAAAATGACTAGCTGAGATGGGTGTTTTTTTGCAGTGCATCAGGGCCGGAGTGCTGTGTAAAACAGCCATCTGTCTGGCTCGGGCTGTAATGAGGAGACCTGTGCCTTGGTGGACAATTCAATCCAGCTAAGACCTTCTGTCTATAACAGAAATAGCAGGGGGCTGTTTAGCTTTTAATGCTTCACAGGACGGTCAAGTGCCACGCTCGGGGCACCGGGGGACATTTTTAGGGCCAAAACAGCTGCTTAGGATCGGTTCATGAAGCACTTTGACAGTGAATGACGATGTGAATTTTCTGTCTTTAATCAGGGTTTCACATTTACTGTGTTCACTGTGCGCACAGGAAGCCAGGTTACGGAGAGCAATAAAGTTAAGGAGGAAAATCGAGCACATTTACATGCAGGTGGCCGGTAATCAGATTCCACACCAACCCCCTACCTTAGCTTTGAACCGAGGCTGGCATATTTTAAATGTATTATGAGGATGAGTGTGATGTTTCCTGCTCTGCTGCTGCCACAGTGATTCCTTTTCTGTCTTTGACATGTTGTAAAAATCCTCATGAATATAAACAAATCAGCTGTCTGTGTTAGAAATCTATCTGCAGTGCCTACATTTATCTTTATCTCTCTTTCCAGTTAAGGAAAGCAGCGTTCTTGTTCAAATGATAATGAAGAAATCAGGTCAAAGAAATAAAGGCTTAACAATATTTCTGCGGATCTTGTTAGCCGTTTTGCATCTGAAGCTACTGTAAACGCGTGTTTTCCCTCCGGCCCACTTAAGCATTTTACTGACAGTGTTGAGCGTTGGTGGCATCCCTGCTCGACAGTCATGCAAATTAGATCTCGCCACCCTTTGGAGTCTGCTGTAAAGCCACATTAAAGGATAGTCTATTTTCATACAATGCACACACACCATATGTACTGAATGCTGAGAGTTTTCGTTCGCTGTATTAATTCCTCCTCTCCATACTGGCTCTAAAGTAATCCCTCTGAAGCACCGGTAATTAGTAGTTATGAGGTCTCTATCGAGACAGACTTGAAAAAAATCAAACCTATCTTGTCCATGTCTCTTTCACGTTGTCATATATTAGAAATGCAAATAATTCTTAAAGGAAAAGAACAGAATGAGTAAAGACAGACAGGCAAATCTAAGATTTTCTTATTTGCCTGTGAGGTAGATAAATGCTGTTTAATGACTGTGGGTGGACAGTAATGTTGCTGTAATGACTCTGACCTCTCTGGAGTCCTGTCCCGCTCCTGACCTTTCACTGCCACTTCCTGACAAAACCACAAAACTTGTGATGAATAAATAACGAGGTGATTTCTTTGAAAGTGGTCTCCGCCACAGACTTGCGTGTTTGGAAAATGAAGTTTATTGGAGGCGCTCAGCGTGTCAGCGTTTTATGCGTCGGTGCGGGGTATCCATCCCAACGATCAAATTAATCAACAGCTGAAAGATGCTGTGGGCTATTTTGAAAACATATTTGGTTTGCATAGCAGCGTGGCCGCGTCTGTGGAGCTCAAACTTGGCTTCGACACCTCAACAGTGATGTAATTGTCTTTTCTCTGCCAATACAGATTTTCAAGTTGATCTGTGTGCCCATTTAAGCGTGTTTAGTTGTCATTTTATAAACTCGCGTGCAGAGTTTCTATCCAGACTTTCTAAATATATATATTTACCTTGTACTAACATGCTTCATTTTGTCTTTCTGCTTCCTCCCATTTCTCCCCCACCCCCCTCTCCATCCTGTCTTTGTTTGCTGCAGGTATGCATTGTACAAAAGAGGGACACCGAGAAGATGTACGCCATGAAGTACATGAACAAACAGCAGTGCATAGAGAGAGATGAGGTCCGAAACGTCTTTAGAGAGCTTGAGATCCTACAGGAAATTGAACATGTTTTTTTAGTAAATCTCTGGTGACTATCCAATGTTTTTACACTTTCAATGTGGTCTGCACTGCCTGTGTCGGTTGCCTGCTTTGTCTGTCCGTGTATTTTGTATGTTTAGCAAAGAGATTTTGAATAGATGAGAGCATGCTAACTCTAAAATGTGCTGCAGCCCTAAAATAGATGTGCTCTTTGTGAATATTCTGTTCCTCGTGCTGCTTTCACTTTGCTTTCTGCATTTGGCACTGACTGGGGGAAAAAAAAGTTTCATTAAATCTTGAAACTAAATTTCCTCTAGTAACCAACAGCTATTAGCTTAAGAAACAATTAACACAGAGGAGACATTTTGGGATATTAATTTTGACTCTGAGCGCATGAAGCACACATTTGATAATTACTGCAGTTTGAAATGACCTTACTCTTCCCCTGAGTCTGATATGTGGGTGAATGGAGGCTGCGTTCATTATTCAACGCTCATCTCCGAGTGGGACACATTTCTAAATGTAATTGGGGACCTGGCACGGCATTCACGGCATATTACACAAAGCACTTTACTCCCCTGTAATTGGTCGAATGATATTGCACGTGCTTATCTTTGGAGCAATCTGCGCCAGAATAGTTTGTTATTCACGCGTTCTGTGAAGGATTGATTATGTGCGAAGATGAACCGAGACAAAGTCGTGTCCTGGTGTTCTGTCCCTCACCAAGATGTGAGTGATTTCAGTTTAATCTACAAGGTATGTCTGCCTGCTAGAGAAGCCACTCTGCTAAAACAAACTGAGGGCATTTTAATGAGCGAACTGTAGTAGGTCTGTGTATTTTTTATAGTATAATTCCCTGCAGGAGTGTATGGCTGCCAAAGCCTTCTGTGTTCTAGTTTTCCATGTGCTCCGCTCTCATACTCTTCATCCAGCACTCTTTCAGATGCCCATTAGTGACAAAGATGCTAAACTGTATCGCTGCGGCTACGTGGGAATGAGAAGTTTCGCACTTCACACCTCCTCTCTGTACTTTCTTAGTTGGATTCACAGAGGCACTGCAGAAAAGGGGAGCATGTGGGAGCATGTGGAAAACATGATCTCAGCCAGCTTCCCTCTTTCCAAAGTCGTAATGGTAACATATACTCAGCAAATAGTCTTAGTCACTTTGTCCGTTATCTGTGACATCTGTAATTCTAAGGCTCATTTACCACTGCAAGAATAACAATGAGTGGAGATTATTTCGGAAACATTAATGGGTCACTGCACACAAATGACAAAAAACACCTTATCTGTCATACGTCCAGTGATAACAGTGCCTGCAGAGAGTTTTTGTTTTATTTGAGATTTTTGCCTCTGCTCCGATACAATAGAGGGAAATTTAATTTTTCTCTTGTTCTCACAGCTTTGAAAACTTACCCAGGAAAAAAAATCATCAGCAGCAAATTTTCTCAATTTCTAATTCAAAGACAATGGTTAATATATATGATATAATTAAAACATGAATATATAATAAAATATATAAGAGTTCTTTGGTGGAAAGTAGTTCTGACAAAAATCGTTCATTGTGAGGTCTGTGAATTATCCAAAGTGACAGGGACATTGTGTCTGGAAAGAAACAATTCTGATGGAGTTTTAAATAAATCCTGTCTATCCCCTTCCGTTGTATCCGACGATGAGAGAAAACGCTGAGATCTCAAAATGTGGCCCACTAAAATGGAAACTATCTGCATGTCAGGATAACGCTGCAGGTGGGCGTTTGAGCCTGAGCTGATCGGCCCAAACTAGCGAAAGGCCTCGGACACTGTTATGCTGCTGGAGAGTTTAGTTTCTTGTTATGAGGATGAACCAACCTCTGAGAGAAGGAAAGTTGCCTGTGTTTGTTTGACACCAGTGTCTCGGAAAGGAAATATAATTGGCATGGAGGCTTGACAAACCATTTTATGTTAGAAGTGCTCTGCCTACCTGATGGTTAGTTCTTTCAGTAGATGTTAAAGGCCTTCAGAGGGCTTCTCCAAACAGTGGTGTCCCCGTTCCCTCGCCTTGCTCAGAGCTTGCCTGCTTGTATTTGGCTGGCCTTGTTGAAAAGCATAGGGAAGCTGTCACATCTGCATAACAAATAAAACATCATAGTGACAGGTGTCAGAAAGCAAAGGCACATCCTCAGCAGGCTGTTGCCGCTGCTATCAGATTGTGTCATAAGAGGGAGACGCCACGTTAAAAACAGCTGTGTGATAGTGTCTGGATGCAGCTGTTACTATCCAGCCCATCGATGTAGTACGCACAGACAGTGAGCATTGACAGCTGTGTTGATGTTTTGTAATGGTAGTATCACCAGAGTGGTCCCATGCAAATACCCCAGAGACCGTGACACCGTGTATCTACAGCACATTACACAATGAGGCTAGGAAAAATGGTACTCCGGAGCAAACCCGCTGTTGGAGGCAGACCGAAAATACAGTTTGGATCGGTTCCATCCTCATCAAGTAAACAGATTTGTACAGGGCTGCTCTAAAGATCATCTGCGGGGACTGAAACCTTGTCGTGCTGAGCTTCCCCGGTGCATATGGGGAAGTGAATAAAATGTGTAATTCAAGAAAAGTTTGGCTTGCTGGAGAGATTAGAGCACAGTGAGACATAAAGGAAATCAATTTATAGCTCGAGTCTATGGTAAGTTTGTTATTTCTGCCCCAGTTTACGCAGGCCCTTTGTGAGCATCTGTGCGTGACGGCATTGTTGTGTGTCGCACCTGTATGCACCTCGCAAAGTGTCTGCTTCATTTAGCAGCTGCTTGAAGAAGCATCTCAGCCAAGCAAGTAATGAGATAGGACTGATGAGAACTCTGCTTCATCTCCATCTCATCTCCCTTACTGTATAACAACTAGGAGCCTAATTGTATCACTGCGTGGGTCTGCTGTTTAGCCAGTTCCCTGTCGATCACACAGTTGCCATCATCCTTATGATTGTCAAACAGAGCATTATGATTTCTGGCTCTTGGCATTTGGGCACCTCGGTGCATTATTAATGGGCGCGCGATAGACCAGCTGGGATTTTTGGAAACTGCCTATTTTCAAAAGCAAACAAAAAAAGGGATAGTAGCCACGAGAAACGCCTGCTTTGATAAAGCTTCATAGGAGTGTTTTTATTGATACCGTGCCAGAAGGGAGCCAAAGAGACAGTCAGAGTCAGAGAGAATGCGGGAAAACACACCAAACAGCTGTCAGAGAAAGTAATGATTCCTACAATCACAGGGAGGGGGGGCATTAAGTAGACAGGAGGGGCGCGCAACACGGAGCTAAGAAAGTATTTGGCATTGATTTGTTTAGTCAAAGACGAGATGCGCAGACTAAGAGGATTTGTAAGGTTTTCCTGCAGCTCGCACCTACACACAGACACACTCTCCGTCTCGAAGCGGGGTTTTTCACTTTCATTGAGACATCCTGAATCTTCTTGTGCTTTTGAACAGCTCCGTCCGCAGCTTCAGAGGAAATTCATTAGGAAGCAACGTTGTGAAAGCCCACACTGAATCCCATCAGCTCGGGAAAGGCTGCCTTAAGCTGGGCGGATGTCAAGTTTTACAGCCCACAGTAATTGCTGCGACCATTCCCTCGCCGCATAGATAGGATGTGTAGGAGTCGAGGGTACACTGAATGGATTACCTTGGAGGAGGAAAAATTAACTATCATCTGCTGCACACACCAAATCCACACAAATCCTTGTAAGGATTTGTGACACATGAGAAGACGCTGAGTCCGCCTTTCCCTCGCATGTGGTTGCGACCTCGGAGTGCGAAGTCACCTTGCCCCGCCCAGGAGCAGAGAGGAAGCGGCATTAGGGCGTAGCAATGAGTTTGATCCGCAGAGTGCAGTGCCTCATTATAAAAGCGAGGTTTGGCCTTAAGCGTTACATCACAACAGATCACTCTCAAACAGCATCGCCCGTTCTCCCTGGGGGCCCAGAGGCTCAGCAGTGAATCATGACCAAACGGACGCCGCCGCGATGTTGTTCAAAACAGCGGCGGAGCGACGAGGGGTAGACGGAGCTGTTGCAGCGACTGTCGTCAAAGGGGTCAGAGCTTTAAACACAGTCCCCCTCTGGATCGCCTTAAAGGATTTTAAAGGTTTCAAAAGCAAACCAGGGGTGAGTCATGCGGTGCTCTCCTCTCACCGTCCATCCCTTCATCAGAGTCAGAAAGCGAGGGAGAGGAGTGGTGAGGATGGATGTGCCGTGTTCAGACTCCATTAGGAATATTGATTTCAGGCCTAGATGGAACAAAGCCTGTGGAGACTGTGGAACAAATTAGCCTCTACACCCCCAGTCAGCAGTTATAACAAGCCCTGCAAGGGGCTCAGCCTTAAATCATACTCATAAAAAGCAAAATACAGGATCATTTCCAAAAGCACAGGAGTCTGTATCTCTGATATAGAACTGTGGATCCACAGATTATTTTGCCCTGGAATTGCAGCCTTGAATGATTCAGTGCTCTTACTGCGACTGCCCCGCATGCTACTTTTAAAGAAGAACTTTTTGTAGGACATGCAGAGTGCACCTTGTGAAAGCAGGCCAGCCGAGGTGTTGTGTCTTAAGGCGACCGGCTGAAGGCCACTGAGAGGAGAGGCGGCGGCTCTCTCGTGCCATTGTTACGCGGATCCTCAGAGGAGCGGCGCGAGTGTCTTGTGATTGAGTCATGCAGCCAGTCCAGCCAGCACATCTCTATCATCAACTTTTATGTAGGCCACTGAAAGTTTGCAGAGCGGCTCGAGCCAGCAGGATCACAAGCTCTTGTTTCGCTCTCTCGTTTTTTCCTCAAAACTGTTCTCCACTTCCGCTGTCCCTCTATTTCCCTCTCTCCTCCCTGCCTCCCTGGGCTCATTTGTCATCATGGCCTGATTATTTCAGCCTGTTCCTTGTACTCCTTCCAGCCGGCTAACCTTCCTCTCTTAGTCGCTGTGACTGCCGCAGCCTATCCTGTCCTGGCCTTTCCACATGGCGTCCTCCTGGTTTTGGACAGTAGCAGCTCTCCCCAGACCCCAGATTACTGCCAGGCATTCACTCACGCTCAAGAGTTTGACCCGCAACTGCGCTGAGCTCATTGTAAAACGCCACTGAATGAATTGGGCTCATTTTTCAGTATGAACAGAGAGCACACAAAATGAGATGGGCAGAAAAAAACTATTATGCTGACCGTTTATAGTTCCCCAGTATGTGAAGCTTTATACCAAAGATATAAAGTAGTTAAAGCTGCACCAGCCAATATTAGTACACCGACAATAGATCGACAGTAGATGACTTTGTGTAAAAGGTGTCAGTCACAGAGACAAACTCACTTTTTTTCATCAGTAGATACAAGTCAGTCTCATCATTATACACCAGCTCATTTTGTATTACCTCAACTCAACGCTGCATCTTGCATCACATGTAGCTGACTTTAGACAACTTGCATTTGACGCAGAGCTCCATTCTTGATCCAAAAAACATGTTACAGAAGTCTGTTGTAATGTCTGTTCTGTACATTTGCTCCTGCTGACTGCCAATCTGTCTTTCTCTCTGCCTTTCCCTAATGCATACTATTCCTTTAAATAAGATGTGTCCTTCGATACCAGTGTCTGGAATGATTTTGTCTAACCCTGAAAGCTTGCACATCTGGAAAGAGCTCTGAGTGGAACTATTGTTACTTTGCATCAAAAGCAGCCAGTGGATGTGCCGCTGACGTCTGATTAGGATTCTTACTTGCTGTGTCCTTGGAAGGTTTTTCCGGGCATGTCCACCCGGGAGGAGACCCGGGGTAGACCTTGGGCTTGCTGGGTGGGTTGTACATGTTATCTGGCCCACAGTGGGAACACCTTGAGATCTCCCAGAAACATGCTGGAGGAAGTGGCTTGGGGCTGGGACGCCTGGGCTGCTTAAGGCCGGAGAGATAATATTCTTCCCTCAAAAGCATGCTTGGATGTGCATGTGAAAACTGATGGAAGCAGTTGGAAAGATGAAAAGAAGCGAGCTTGAGAGGGACGTTACGTGACATGGACTTTCTTGTCTGGTTTTGAGTCTCAGAAAGTCACAAAGCTGAAGCATGCTGACCCTTTTAACCTGCTGCCACCACAACTAAGACGGGACAAGTGTCAGAAACAGGCAGGATGGGATGGATGTTTCAAAATAACCTTACAAAAAAGTACTCTTCAACTTACTGTACCTGTCACTTCCCTTTCCTTTGTTGTATTCCTGTCCACTTCCAAACGCCAAAAATTCCTTTATTTGATTTTTAGGACTGTCAAACTTTTGGACACATTACACTGATTTGGAGCGAAGTGTTCCCAAAGAAATGGTGAATAAAGTTGTTTTTGTTTCTCTTCTGTCCCATCCTTGGCGAGAGTCTTAAAGGTGACAAGCCTTGTCAGCGCCGGAGCTTTCATATGCTCCAGTTGTTGGCCCATATCTGACATCTCCTTGTCACCTCGGCAAAGGCGGGGAAGGAAGTGACAACCAGACCGGGCCGCCTTTCTCTTAGGAGCCCTGATATTTCGGCGGCTGATCGGGAAGACTGTTTTTGTGAGATAGCGAGCGCCGCCTCAGAGGAAGCTCATCTGTCAACTGGATACTGGGAATCAGAGTGTGACAATGAGGTGATAAAAAGGTGACAGTGAGGAATCCCTGCCGACGGCAAACAACATCCCGGGGCCGGCCATCTGCTGAGGCTGCTCTGTGTTTTAATAGCGAGGCTGATCTTTGAAAGGTCAGGGCAGGTTGGTTTACTGAGTCTGATGTAGGTGGCACTCCTGTCATTTCCTATTGAGTGCATGCTGGAGGACTGCCGTGCCAGAGCGGGGGCAGTGTGTCTAATGAGTAAAAGGGAAATGCGGGAGAGACTTCTTTTTTTATGGCAATACAAATGTGAACCTTCTAGCAGTTTTATATTAAAGTTCCTCTCTTCTTAAATTAGTTGGTCGGCTCATGATCTAATCCATCAAGAAAAAATGATATGTTGTTTTTGTTGTGTTTTTTTGCTCACTGAGTCAGTAGAGTGTGCTTTCTGCACATTATCTATTCCATCTCATAAAGTCAAGGCCATTTCATCTATTAATCTATGGAGTGTTTTAGGAGAAGAAAAAGACCCACCAGCACTGCAAATGGGTGTTTTTTTTTCTTTCTTCTGTGGCAGCACCACCAATCTGTGGATGAGATGGAATGATTTTCGCTCCGCAGCAAACACAGACTCCATCTCTCACTTATAGAGAGGCAGGAAATTGCACCTGAATGGGACCAATCAGAATGTCCCCCTGGGTGTTCAGGGCCAAGCCTGAAGATACAGAGGGAACCTGCAGCTAGAGAAAGAAGTAATACCGCCACAGTATCAGAGCTTTAATGAGAAAATAAAGAACTGGCTCAGTGGCAACCACATTAAACTGAGTTTGATAGAGGAAATCACCAAGTCTCAGTTTGTCCCCCCCCCCCTCCACTGCAAACTCACATGGGGGGCCTATTAAGATATTATTCCCCCCTCTTTTTTTTTTCTTAGATGAGAAATTAGATTCTGTTGTACAAAAAGAGTTTGTTCACCCGTGTGGCTTAATGTTTTGTTCAGTGTTTGGGGCAGAAATTGTGGAGTGGAGTGTTACAAATCCCCACCCAGATCACTGAGAGGCTGTTTTTTAATTTGATGTGCATGATTAGTAAGCCTGATTGACAAAAATGTTTAGCGGACCACGAGCAGCCTTCAATTAAGCCACATCAAGCAAAAATGGGCTGTTTCCAAGAATTAATTTGCCAGTGACTTCATGTCTTTTCGCTTGCCTTCAAGTAAGTGGCATGTCACTAGGATAATGATGGGCGTTAATCTATTACTATTCAAAGTGCAATGCTCAGAGCCTGCTCCGAACACACGCTGATACGCAGAAATATTCAGTATGCATCAAGGCCGCTCATTCATGTGTGTTTTTATAGGTAAGAGATGGAGACAAATGCATGAGTAGGGCATGTTTTCCCGTGGCTGCACATAGATATGACCTTCTGTCGTGTTTGTCCTTGTGTGGGTTTTGAAAAAAATGCATGTGTGTCCAGCAGATGTTTGCTGTGTAAGCTTTGCACACGTTATGTACTTTGTGTACTGCATGCAAGAGCATACAAGCTGCGTAATACTGTGTGTGTTTGTCACGTGTGCTCAGTCAGTTTTTATGGCACGTTCTTTCCACACTGGACAGCGAGTGAGCACTTTGTCCTCCCCCTGTTCCCAGGTACTCATTCCAGGATGAGGAGGACATGTTCATGGTGGTGGACCTCCTGCTGGGTGGAGATCTGCGCTACCACCTGCAGCAGAGCGTGCAGTTCAGCGAGGACGCTGTCAAACTCTACCTCTGTGAGATGACACTGGCGCTCGACTACCTGCAGAGCCAGCACATCATCCACAGGTACACGGCCACCTTTTTCAAGCTCAGGTCTCCAAAAACTCCATCCACAGTGTTAACCGGCTAGTTGTGAACGCTGTGCTGCGCAGGCCTACAGTGGGCTTATAGGAAGTTTGTGGCTGCCCGCTGTGTCTGAAATCAGCCCTGTGAGAGAGCTGTGAGTTAAAACAGAGAGCTGAAATGAGTCCTAACACTGCACCAAGCTGTGTGAAACTATAGAGTCAGGTGATAAATCTCTGTGGATTTGTAAATATGCTTTACAAGCTTTCACACTCCTTACAGTAATTTGATCTATTTTTAAATGAAAAATATTGATTACAAGCACTGATTGTAGCTTTCTTTTTTTATCTGAAAGAAGTCATTTTTGTTTGTTTTTGTTGAACTTGTTGACAGTCTTGGTAGGATGGGTTATTTTAGTTTTCAAGTTTTACATCAAATTAAATGATTTAAACATTAAATATGAAGATAATCCCAATGTGGGACCAGGTGTCTTATTTTGATGGTTAAGTGAGTTTTCATTCAATCTTCAAAAAAGCAGATCAGAGACAAACACACAGTAAACTCCCAAATAAACACATTAAAACGTTTACATCCACAAGGCTCACTCACAATCCTTTCCCACCATACCCAAAGCACCAGTGTCAGCCCATTACATCATTATCCTTTGTTTCATCAAAAATACTAAACATCAGTTCCTGTTCAAAGCTGAGAATTTATCTGCATTGAAAGAACACTGAAGATCAACTCAAGGCTGTGTCTGTGACTCTTAGTATTCAGGACGTTTTCTTCACCGTGTTCTGCTTCTCCAGCTTGCTGCATCCTTATTGGTGATTTATGAAAGCAATGATTTACTCTTCAGACTGGAACTCAAACACCAAAGTGAATTTAAGTAAAAGTCAAGCATCTTTTCTTTACATCATGGCCTGTGCAAGTGTATTATCTCTGCTCTGTCCCAGGGAATACTGCAATCATCTTTTTCTTTGTGTAAGCAAATCTTTGTGAGTCAGGACCACAAAGTCACGGTGCCTTTCCAACAAGCTTTATATGCACTTCTTCATGCTGTAAACATCAGTATAGACATATATATGTATATTTACAGCCACCTTAATCTTGTCCTGTTGACTAATCTCATCTGATTCCACTTTGACCTCAGAGGCAAAGACCACATCCTGTCTGATGACGCTACATTATTCTTCTAGAGGAGTGCATGTTCCCCCCAGCTCCCTAGAAAAGATAGAAAGGGTTAGTCATGACTTTATTTTGGAAAGTGTGGCTTCTACGTTTTTTTCTGTCTTGCACTATTTTTAACCTACAGCTGTATCCATGCTCTCACAATCAGGGTAAGGAAGAATGCAATGGCTGTTCTCTATTCAAAGGTCCAAAATCAAACATTTAAGAGTGATTAAGATGCAACATAATACTGCATAAAAATAAATAATTAGATTGAAAAACATGCCACCCCAGCAGAAGGAGCCTTATACAAGCACCCTGTCTTAAGCTTTTTTGTACAGTTTTCATTGAGCCTTGGCGTGGGTGGAAGGTATTACCTTATCAAGGCATTTGCAGTCAAGGCAATCCCTGTTTTTATTTAGTTTACTTTACATATATAAAGATAGCCCTTGTGTGTTCCCATAATTGTTACCATCCATCATCTTCAACTAGGGTGGACTCGCTGCTCGCAGCTCTTCGTCCGAATATGCTGAGTGCAGCAGTATGTGTCTGTGCAGTCCAGTAAGTGAAAGAGCTGGATCCCTGCAGACTGCAGATTTAGTGCCACAGATGGCTGAAAAACTGTTTGAACCTTGTTCAAAACCTCATTTGGGCTGTTTTTTATCCTTCAAACAACAGTATACTGTGTGTGTGTGTGTGTGTGTGTGTGTGTGTGTGTGTGTGTGTGTGTGTGTGTGTGTGTGTGTTTCAAGTTGTGCCATCTTGCATGTCTGCAGAAAGTGAAGTATATCTGTTTTCAGATCTACCCACTGTACACATTTAGCACAGAAACAATAAAAAAAAAACGTATGAAGCAACACAAATGCTTAAAAAAAGAAATGAACACACTGAAAATGCATAGAGATGCCAGGCATAAACAGTTTGACATTTTGGGAAATACACATATTTACGTTTTTTTGCAGAGGATTAAATGAGGAACTCATCATCACTCTCATGTCTGTGGGTCAGATATAAAGCTGGAGCCACAGGATGGTGAGATAAGCTTAGCATAACGACAGCGACTCTGTCCAAAACAAATATTCTCCTACCAGCACATCTAAAGCTCACTTAGTAGAATGATATATCTTTTTTTGTTAAAATCATATAAAAATAGGGTAAAAAAAAAGTTAAAATACCAACTTGCCTTTTTTTTTTACTAATGTGCTGAGCGATTTCTTGGCGAGGAGAAGTAACTTCCTGGAATCACCACTTCTTGCCTGGCAACTTTGCAGCAATGATAAGACTCAGACTCAAACAGTGATAAGACCCAACAAGAAAGCAAATACGTTTTTGTTCCAAAATGATATTTTCTGTATCTAAAGCTAAAACCAAGATTCAAGCATAAGCACATAAGCACATTCGACATTATTTTCAGTATAAATAGTGTATAGAAACATACTTTTATAGGTATGTTTCGCTCTAAAAATGTGTACCCACATAGGTGTTACTGCAGCACAGTGTTTGTGTGTGCACCTGCATGTTTGATTTTACAGATTCACATATTGTCTCACACATCAAATTCCATATGGATCATATAATATTACAGGGGTGTGAAGCTATGTTATTTCAACGATTCAGTCACTCTCCCACGTGTCACATCAGCCCAGGTAGTGTCTTTCAAAGATGTCCTTCATGTACATTTCAGAACTGCCATTATAAATAGGTGCTTATCTCTGCTTTTTTTCATTTCTTTTTTTTTTTTAACCTCCCCTTGACATCATCTGTTCTGCCTTTGACACAGTTGTGTCTGCTCTCGGAGCCGTAATCCAATCCCTGGGTATCTATGGCCGTCCTCAGCTCTACAATTTTGTTCCACCCTGTAAGTTTTTGACAGGAGAATACTATACAATTATTTTGTTGCACCAACTGAAGGAAGAAGGGTCTCTGGTCTCCTAGCAACAGTCATCTGCCACCATGCCCAAGGAGGTAAAATTGGTCCTATGAGAAGAAGGGAAGTAAAGTGGAGAGTCTTCTCTCCTCCTCTCTTTTGTTTTCTGTTTCCTCTCTGCACAAAACGCCACGTCGCTTCATCCTTTCCTCTTTGCTCTCTCACGCACCTTAAAACAGCTACTTGTTAGATCACCTCACGCAAAAAAAAGGTCTGATTCCTGGATGGAATTTGTCGTTTCATGTTGGATTGGTGTCTGTGCTCGCTGCAAATGAACTGAACGTGAAGTGAATTCTGTGCATCAAACAAACGGCGCGCTGCTGCATCAGGATTTCTGCTGTGAGCGTGTACGTTTTTCCCTCCAGCCGTGTGCTGCTGGATCAGTGCGACCCCCGCCTCACCACCTCCGCCGCTCCCCTTCAAGAGTTTTGGCAGACGATATTAGCATCAGCTCAGCTTTGCACAGCCGCAGCGAACAAATGCGTCCTGTGGGAAGTGGAGACGCTCTCTGCGGACCCCGTGTATTCTCCACAGCAGCGTGACATGCAGCATAATTAAATAAGCTGTGTGCGCTCTGTTAATTGCCTGTGGGGGGCTTGGAGGAAATGTCGAGATATGTGTGTGCAGGGGTGTGTGCCCGAGTGTGTCTGGTGCATGGGTGTCCGGTGTCACAGACATGTGCAGACAAACCTGCGAGAGCCTCTGGGGGGGGTCGGCGGTTGTGGTGGTGGTGGTGTTCTCATGCTCTCCGGCAACATTTGAAATGCAGGGAATGAAAAATGTTCTCCCTCTCTTTCTCTCACTGACACACACACACACACACACACACACACACACACAGAGTTAACATGTTGCACCAACATGTAATTCACACATTCATCATCCTGCATACACCTCCTACAAACTTTCACATCCACACATGCTGCACATAATCCCAGCCCTTCCCACCTGACCACAATCTACACAACCTGAGCCACTGTTAAACTGACATTTAGCAAATTCTCCTTATAATATTTAAGTATGATATGTAAGAAACATAAATGACATTTTTCCTTCCGTTTGAGGTTTGACTTGCCCCTTCAGTTACATAATCCCGTCGCACTTCTTTGTTGTGTAGTGGTTCAGCAGCACCTGACTGAAGAATTTCCACCACCAGTTGTATCTTGATGTATATTGCAGTATTGGATGGAAACGCATATTCATTTGTTTGCAATGTTTCAATTAAAATTGTGTTGTTTTTCTGTATGATTTTATTCTGTGTTTATGTGACAAATATTTTTTTTAATTGTGTCTGTTATTGTCTCCTTTAGAGATGTCAAGCCAGACAATATCCTGTTGGATGAGCAAGGTAAGAGTGTGAGCTGTTTACTTTGTGAATTACTGAGTGTGTGCGCAGCAGACATGGGTTTATTAACTCTGAGCATTTATTTTAGTCTGCTTAGGCCGAAAGGGGATAAAAATGTTTCACACATATTTGTCTGTCCAGTAGCGATGATGTCATATCAGCCTCCTTTTCACATCTGATCACAAAGTTCTGTGTTTGGTCCATGTGTTATTTGCAATCTATAAAATATATAATTGCTCCAACAAAGGCCAAAACACAGGCAATATTCATTTTTTTATGCACACAATAGTCTTTTTTTGCACATGGTTCCACTTCAAACCATGTTTACATCAGACATCTTTGCAAAGCTTCAAAGCAAATTAAGCCACCTCCGTATTACATCTCGTATCAAATTTAAAACTTCTGTTCATGACAGCAGATCCCAGGACTGGCTCATTATTGATACTCCACCAGTAAATACTGAATGTGGAAGAACTCCCAGTATTTTGAATTTTATCTTGAATAAATTTTAACTTGCAATTTTGGATCCCCTTTGAGACGTCTGTCCTTATTTTGTCGGCTGTAGTCACTTTCCTGATCTCCGTGAGATTACCAAAAGAAGTAAATATTATACATAAACATCCTTTCAGGTTAAGATCTGATATCTGTCTGCAAGTGTGGTATCATCATCACTGTAAATGCCATCAAGGAAAGGTGAAATTGACATAATACCCAAAACCTTTTAAGCGCACAAAGAGTCCACCGTGACAAGTAGGACACTCAAAATCACAAGGACACATTCATCCAGTTTACTGAAACATCAGATTTAGTTTTCAGTTAATCCATTTTCTTATTACAAATTAAGATGTTCCCTTTTAATGTGATACGAGACATTTATTTGAAAGTACTAGCAGTTTGAGTGGATTTTGTTTTGATGGATCTTATCTCCTCTCAGGTCACGCTCACCTGACGGACTTCAACATAGCGACAATAATAAAGGATGGAGAGAGAGCCACGGCCTTAGCGGGAACCAAACCCTACATGGGTACGTTTGCTTTGTGCCACAGACATCCTGTCAAGCATGTCAGCTGCTATCATGTCTGACCGCTTTGTGCAAAAATACCCAGAAAGAAGAGTGTAAGAAAAAGATTGTTGCAAACATCATATTGAAATAAAAAAAATAATAATGTCCTTTAAATTTGACTACTCTAACATGCTTAAATGTACCTTTCAAAAAAACTGTTGATTTCATTTGCACTTCAGTGTTTTCCAGTCCAGTCTCACGTTTTCCAGTACATGAAATGACTGAGTAAGGCATGATGTGTTCATTGTAAGCATGTAACAAGTTTATGTTAGGTAATAGTGTTTTCTAATTAGAAAGCACTGCCGGGAGGTAGCAGACTTGGATTTCTGCTGATTTCTGAACACATTTTTACACACTCATCACTGGAGACATTTTTATGAATAAGGTGACAGAAATTACAGGTGATGTGTTTATTTATGAAAAAGCTGAGGCAAAATGTCCCATCTTGTCTTGTGATTACATCGCCCAGCTGAGGGAAAATGAATCTGTTGACATTTTGCAAAGGAACATTTTTTTTTTTTACCACCTGCACAGGCAGTGCTTTGAAAAGCTTTTTCTGCTCCAGAAGTGATTCTCTGTTTATGCTTTCAGCCCCAGAGATCTTCCAGTCTTTTGTGAGTGGAGGGACGGGCTACGCCTTTGAAGTAGACTGGTGGTCACTAGGGGTGACGGCCTTCGAAGTGCTGCGTGGATGGGTAAGGCATGATGGGAATTTTATGCTGTCACGTTGCAAAACTGAACTTCCCCCCATCCATCTTTTTACTTTTCCTCCTTTTTTCATCCTGTCTTCACACCAGAGGCCGTATGACATCCACGCCAGTAACTCGGTGGAGTCCCTGATTCAGCTCTTCAGCACAGTCAGTGTCCAGTACAGCCCAGCCTGGCCCAAGGACCTGGTTTCCCTCTTGAGGAAGGTGAGCTGGACACAGTGACACATCACTTATCTCAGCTCTGTCACTGACAGTTGGATTTGCCTGAGAATTGAAAATCGTTTCCCACCGAGGGATAACTATCATGAAATATGGGTTAGCTTAGTGATTTTGATGCCTGATGCTTTCACTTCTTTTCAGTGACAATAATTTCATAATCCAGCACATTCTTGATGCTTAAACAAACAGATCAATAACCAATAAAAAAATGTATAATTTGGTAATTTGAAAAGAGTTGAAAGTTGAAAAATGTGGCTTATAAAAACCTGAATAAGCAGAAAATAAACTATATATAAACAATATTTCAAAGACGGGATGTGGATGCTAATTGCAGTGTATGTTAATTTTCTGAGGTTTAGATTTCAAGGAAATTGATCCTTGACCCCTCAGCCTGGTCTGCCCTGAAAAGAGGATCAGGTGGGAAGGAGAGCAGGGAGATAGAGGCAGTATTATGGCGCATATTGAAGGGAAAAAAGCGCTGGAGCCACAGGAAGCGAGGATGCAGGTACTGTAGGGGGACTTGAGCTGGAGGGAGGGAGGATGAGCCGAGACCCTCAGGGCAAAGGAGAAGAAAAACGACAGATGGGAATCTGAAGGATGGAAGCACAGAAACACAGCAAGTGGGTGAGAGAAGAGACGTGTGTGTGTGTGTGTGTGTGTGTGTCAACCAATGTATCGCTGCTGATAATATTCATCATAGCAAGAAATTTAAGCTCATATTTAAGAGACTCTTATACAAGTGAAAATCTGTTTGGATGAGATCATTTGCATCAAGTGGAAATAAATCTGCTCCACACTTTTCCTGCTTCAGACTCATTTTCCAATAATAGTCTACCTTACTCTGCTTTGTGTCAACATGTTGTCATCAGAACAAGCGAAAACTGTGCTGGAAACAATCGATCTCATCCCCTCCGGCAGAATTTCTTTTGTCGCTTTAGGACCAGATTTTCGAGGGAGTATGAAAAAAGCGGCGCTTGTTACGAGGGATATTTTTTGGCAGAGTGTGAGTGTGAGCATGAGTGCGTGCATGTGTTGTGTGTCTGAGTGGCCGAGCATTGTGGATGATGGCGGTGGTCTCTTCCGCTCTGCTGCTGATCGATTACCATGTCTGGACGCCGCCGAGACAGGCCTAACCGGGCCTGCGGGAGAGAACTGAATCAACCTGTGACCAAAGGAAGAAAATACAGCACAGGGAGACAGTTAACACGACAACAAAAGCCACGTCCCATTATCATCTCTGATGTTTACCCCGAGGAGCGAGAAAGCAAACAGATGGCATTCCATTAAAGACACAACTGTATCAGCACCCGCTTCTATTTCCTCCGTGGAATAAGTGGCTCATGTGGCGTTCATCTGTCTTGAGCAACAATTTGGATTCAAACCTGATTGGTGGCTGATTTGATGAACACTGCCCCCTGTTGGTCACTGCGTCAGTCGGCTTCCTTCTGAGGTTTTGTGGCAATGTAATTACACACATATTAAATAAATAAGTCATTCATTTAATCTAATGAATAAATTGGATACCGTGAATAAAGGAACCGTTCATTTGTAAAATCTTTTTTTTCATAATCATAATAAGCTTATCTCAAAAATTCCTTTGTTTTATCGTGTTTTTTTTTTTATGGAATAATGGCATTTTTCACTTTTAGTTCATAATGTCTCTTTTCATGATGGTGGTTCCTGCCTATACAGCCGGAAAGCTAAGAAACTGCTGCGAAATTTCAATCGAGTCAGCTAACAAGAGCAACAACAATGCCAACAGTGACACAGACACAAAATCTAAACCTCATTAGCTTTCAGGCCTGAGTTTAATAAGGCTGCACATGCTTATTAACCAACCAGCCAGTTAATGTGGCAACACTGCTGTACTGAAAGTGATGTTATGAAACAACCAAAGACTTTTGAATATACATCATTATTTTAGAATATAAAAATATTTTGAGGTAAGATAATCTTTTATTGATATCTCAAATTAGATGTAAGGGAAGTCCACAAAATTGGAAAAGAACTGTCTGCAGAAATCTTTCAAATATTAAAGTATAAAAAAATTTCATGATTTTTATATAAAGACATCTGGCTTTTTTCTACAGTACTTATCTTCTGAAATCTTAAA
Organism: Amniataba percoides; assembly: GCA_037176925.1. Taxonomy (NCBI): domain Eukaryota; kingdom Metazoa; phylum Chordata; class Actinopteri; order Centrarchiformes; family Terapontidae; genus Amniataba; species Amniataba percoides. The sequence goes on along the minus strand of JBAJHX010000033.1, from coordinate 3,998,031 downwards.
TATGAAACAAGTCCTCATAGCAAGACAGTTTGAGGGAAGCCAGGGAGGATTACAGATTTAGCAGAATATTTTTGGCTCCTCGTTATGTTCACTTCACCTAACCCAGCCACACACACACACACGCCGGCAAGACACACTTTTTGTGAACTGCACTTTCCAACTGCACCATAAAAAAGGAAATAAACCATCAAATTGATTTCTCTCTCTGTCTTTTTTTTTCCACCATCTATTTGTTGAGCTGATTTCACCTCCCAGAGCAAAAGCCCGGCTGTGAGTGTGGAGAGAAGTTGTGAAGGTGATATTGGTTCTCGGAAGGTGACATGATGTAGGTGACATTACTGTGTGTGTGTGTGTGTGTGTGTGTGTGTGTGTCCCTCCCTCCAGCTTCTGACAGTGAACCCGGAGCATCGTTTCTCCAGCCTGTCTGACATGCAGACATCTCCCTACCTCGCTGACGTCAACTGGGACGCCGTGTACGAGAAGAAGATGGATGCCGGATTCGTTCCTAATGTGCGTGTCAAGTCATCATCAGATGTTAACACACACACACACGCGCATACAGTAAACATTTAAAAGCACACACACGCTCCCTCGTGTTTGCAGATTGTAATTAGCCTGTGTAGCAACTAAATAATGCAAAGGGAGCTGAATGCAGCCTCCTCATGGCATTTCACTGTGGTGTGTGTGTGTGTG
>JBAJHX010000033.1:3953483-3992242 GCA_037176925.1 Amniataba percoides | reverse complement strand
TACATCCTCACCTCTCTCCTCTGTCGTAGCCAGGAGCGGAGGAAACGCACAGCCGGGCGACTTGACGCACAGCCGGACCCAAAATGCCCCCCCACCACCACCCCATTCCCACCCTTTTCGTTTTCCGTAGCATACCTCTGGTAAGGCATGAATGAAGCAGATTTCCAGAGAGCCCCCGCCTACTGTACCCATCCCGCCCTAGAGTAAGCTCTAACTTCTATGCAATGTTACAGTATAGCATGACAAATAAGGTATCACTTACTAGGAGGTGTTGTTCACGAGCAGAAAGCTCCACGAGCATGATGACATCCCGAGCAATAGCAGTCGACGTTTTTGTTTTGGGTTTTTTTCAGGGGTGGTGGTGGTGGTGGTTTTGTCGTAGACGCCTCCCCTCTCAGCCTTCCAGTGCAAAATCTGATGAGGACGACTGAATTATTCAGCGCGCGCAGGCACTCAGTTTGTGTTATTGCCTGCGTCTTCGGTTCCCTCTTCCCCGCAGCCTCTGTCATGCAACGTGTGCCCTAATTCAGAACAATCGTCTCTCATTTTTTCTCCTGGAGCACCTCCGTCCCGTTGCAACACCTTTCCACATTTACAGGAAGTGTTTGTGGCTGTTTTCAGTCGGCCAAGGAAGTGCGGCTGGTTTCACGTCATAAACCTGTTCAAAGCGGTGCCTGTTAATGATAATCAGTATTCGTTAATCTCATTGTAGCCATGGAAGCATTATAGGCCAGAATGCTAGTTTGACTCTCCTCTTTAAGCGTTAGCCAACTGTTCTTTTTGCGAGCTTTTTTTTTTTTTCGTAGGATGATAAGGTACTGTGATTTATGGGAAATCAGTACAGCAATCAGAGTGAAAGGTTTTGCTTGTCACTTTGTGTGTAATGGTTACCAAGATGTAGTATTTTAGCCCGGCACCATGCTCAGACTCAAAGAGCGTTCAGAAACTCTGCTCTGGGGAGTCACCAATCACCAACAATCACATCTTTTAAGAACTGATTAGAGAACTTTCACCAGTCATCATCACCATCTCTTTAAGTGCTTGGTTAGAATAAAGATCATCTCCCCATAGAGCTTGTTTTGGGGCTGTACTTAAATGTGTAGCTGTGCCCTGTCGGTACTTCAAAACGTACAGATGAGCTAGTCTATTACTGTCATGATAGTAATAGTGGGACATTTAAGGTGGCACCGTTAATCTCAGTCTGAACACCTGGGAACATGTAGCAAAGGTCCACCTTAAGACCCTAAGGCCTAATAAAATGATGTAAATAGCATACAATATAGGTAATTAAACTCACCACAGTTTTATGTGGGACTGCGAACTCGACATATAAACTAAAGGAAGAGCTGTGTGAAGCTTCGTACTGCTTCGTTCTGCTCTTCTTTCCAAGTGTGCAGGCACAACTTGTAGGCAAAATATGCCAAAGCTTTTCTACCATTTGCATAACCATTTCTAAGGAACTTTGAGTGTGTGAGTGCGTGTCTCTTTTTCCCAACATAAAGTCAATGTTCCTTCTGCAAGTGAAAATACTATCATTTATACAATCATAACGTGATTATGTAAAGCGTATCTATTTCAGCTAAGGGGGGAACCTTAAAGCAATAGTGAGACATTTTTGGGAATACACTTATTTGCAGTCTTCACAAGAATTAAATGAGAAGATAGACTCCTTTAATGTCTGTACATCAAGTACAGAGCAGGAGGTGATGAGCCTAGCGTAACATCAAGACTGAAGCAGGGGAAAACAGCCATCCTGGGTTGTGTGTTCAATCCTAACACAAACTGTATGGTAAAAATGTGAAAACATCTGGAGAAGTTATGGGCTGTCCTTGGCAAACAGCCAGGTGCGGTGAATGACCACAAATGCTGCACAGAAGTCCTGAATGAAAGTTCATCCAGACATAGTCACACCAGTTCATCTAAACTACAGATTATGGATTTTATTTGTATACTGATTTGAATGCAAATGAGTGTGTTCATTAGTGAGCTTTAGATGGTTGGTAGGTCCCGGCCAGGCTGCCTGCTTCGGGAGACTCGAGGGTGCTGCAAGGCATCGGTCACATGAGAGATGAAGGGAGTCATCAGTGGGCTGCATTCACATGTGTTCTTAGTAGCTGGCCTACACAAATTGAGAAACCTTACGCTGTTTTGAAAACCACAAAAATTCTGTAACCTACATAAGTTACTTTATTATTTCTGAATTATTGTCCTACTGTCAGAATATTAACTTAGTTTTAAATATGAGGGTGACACAGTGGTGAGAGATCTGACCGTGAAAGAAAGCAGAGCACTACATTGTTATATAAGCAACAAACTTCAGAGTAATAATCTTTTCTCAATTTCCTAATGGTGATCTACACTGAAACGTTGCTGTTTTTGTGGAGAGCTCATATCAGGCCCATCACTCTGCTGTCAGTCAACAGACCAATGCAGGAGATGCGACTGTGTCCTCTGAAGTTTTCTTATTGACATGCTGTGGGCTTGCTAATGTCAGTCCCTGGTAAATGCACAGTAAAAGAAGGATAGCTACTTGTTAAACCGTAAAGTCTCATTATCTCTGCTAATGCTGAATAAACTGCACGTGTTGGTGTGCAGGCTCTGATCTCTACAGAGTTTGACCGATAAGTAATGTAACTGATTACTTTTGCTGCTGAGCACTTTTAAAATGAGTAATACATAACAAATCAGTGATTACATTTCCAGTAGTGCTTTCTTACCACCCATGGAAGCTGCTGGCAGTGAACATGCTCGCAGATGAACTTCCTTTGTCTGTCCGCCATGTGACCCTCGTCTTGTAGACTGCAGTGGTCCCTCCAGAGTCTCCCAACTGTTTCCCTCTGCTTTCAGCCTGTATGCTAAGCTAGGCCAATCACCTCCCAGCAGCACCTCCACACACAGAGTGGTGTCAATCCTCATCTCGCTCTCAGGACGTAAGCAGATCGGTGTAGTTCCCAAAATGTTGGACTGTTTCTTTAAACTCTAGACATTATGATTAGATTAGAAAACTTCTTTAAAGGGATATAAAGTGGCATCTTACAAGTCCGCCAAAAATATATGAAGAATTTAATAGTCTCAAGCCCTGTGCTTTTGTTTTTGCATGCACCTTTACAGTATGAGCTTGTTTTTGCCAAAGCCTGGAGTCTTACTGGCTGATTTGTGCATGCACAAGCTTTTGGTAATAGCATACCTCAGTGCTCACCTGATTATAGACACAGTCCAAATCAGAGTATAACTGGCCTGCATAAATGTTTCTGGACAGTGACTTTTGTGAACTTTAAACTGTACAAAATCGTATAAAACCAGTGTTATATGGACGGCATGATATTTTTAGATGATATGCAGTACCTTTTGGCATCCCGTAGATTGTCTTAATGCTTTGGTCAAGTATACAGGCTCGTACCCTTGCTGGATGAGTGGAATGAGGTCAGCAGTTGTGTGTGATGCTCCGTTGTGGGTTAAGTGTTGCGTTATTTTCTGTGCAGCAAAGGAAGAATATTAGGAATTGGGGGCGGGTTTTTTACTTCACCCCAAACACAGAATTTGCTGCACTATTAAAACACTGAATGTCTCCATTTGTGGAAATGAAAGCTCAGTTTTATCTAAGACTCGTTAAATCAGTCTACACGCCATCAGAGTCAAGGTAGCCTTTGAAGTGGATGTGTAGTTTTATGTTTTAATCATCTGTAAATCGATAATCACTGAGTCTGACAGTTAATTTAAGTGTAGCTTTTCTCAAAGTCACAATACTAATCTACAGTTTTGGCATTTGTTCCTTGATATCAGTGATCATTCCTAATTGGACCGTGCTTGCAAACCCTCCCGACATGTTTCTCTTATGTGTTAATGTTCTGGATGCCGTTAGGTGTTTCAAAAGAAAAAAAAAAAAGGCGTTGTGCTAGTGTTTGACCAGCAACAGCATGTCTCCTATTCAACCATTCTCGATGGATGCTCTCGCGGCGTACCATACTGTAGATGTCTTAACTCTGTGGATACAGTTTGAAACTCAGTGCCCTGTTGAGAAAACAAATCAAGAAGAAGATATAATGCGATTAATGCCACTCTTTTCCTTCTTGTGATCCTATTTTGCATAATGTTCTTGTGCTGCAGGATTTTTACGGGGAATCAGTGAGAAGCCTTGTTCTGTACCAACTCAAACTGCTCCATGTGTTTAAAAAAATGCTGCTTTAACTGCTTTGATAAAGAAATAAATCTCCTTACAGTAATTTGGTGTCTCTGCCTCTTTGTCCTTTCTCACTCGAGCGCAGCAGTGAAGGTACAGTTTGTCTGCAGACAGTAGAGGGCGATGGAGAGCAGGGGTATGAACTGACTGAGCAGACATGCCCAGAGTGAATTCCCCTCTTTTGATAGCGCTGTAAACATGAGCTGTGCAACTACTGACTGCAGGGGGAAGAATCTAGGGCTGAATCTGTGTCAGAGGTTAGTATGAGTAAATCATGCAAACAAGCTTGAGTGTCCTCTTTTATGTTAAAAACATTTCATGTATAGATACAGTATTTGGGTAGCACGTTAAAAAAAATTACAGATATTGGTATTGAAGTTATGGAGACTGATTTCATCCTTCAAAGTCCACATTCAAGAGCTTTCTTGAGTCTCTTCTTTGATGTCTGGTTGGTTTACGACTGGTCCCTCTTCTCCGGGTCGTCCAGGATATCCACAGCTGTCTTTCCTGTGCTGTCCAACAGGGGGTTCCACTTTGGGGCTTCGACGGCATCAAGGAGGGCAGTCAGCTCAACCTCTAACATCTGAACCGCGTCCTCCACTTTCTGCAGGAGGCAGAAGACATAGTTGTGTAGTTGACAAATGAATAATACATTAATAAGTTGTAGTATGAATAATAGACTCATCACTCATGAATAAAACAGTCACTTATTCGCATGAATTATACAGTTGCCCAAAACAGCTAGTAAGATAAGGTCAGAGTAAGTGTGGGGTTTGTCAGATGAGATGAATGTGAAGACAGGGAGCAACTCATCAGCGTTTTGGAAAAAGTTTAGGAATCATGGGGTTTTTGCACAGTAAGTGGCTGCGCATGTGGCAGGGAGCCACAGCTTTGTCGACTGCACCATGAAAGGAAATGCTGAGGATTCTTTTGGCAGATGGAGAGAAAGCTGACATTTAATAATGTAGTTGACAACTCTAGGGGTATAAACATCCCAAATCCTGACGGTTTCAAAGCACTGAGCGCTGAATGTCAGGGCGGTTTGGAAACAGCACCTTCTCCACCGCATCCAGGCGGTTGTGAAGGTTCGTGTGCTCTTGACAGGCACTTGAACGCACCGCTCGCGGCCGCAGGTCAGGCCCAGGAACTGAAAACAGAGGAGATGCATAATGAGAGTAGAATGGCAGCATATGATGTAAGCCTCTGATTGTAGACTTCAGAAGGAAAATTTCACTTTACCTTCATATTCAAACAGATATTTGGGGCAAGAATTGAGAGAAACTGTTTTCAATGACAGAAAGAAATACTGAGGTCCAACCTATTCTGCAAATCAGCATTTCAATCCAATACGCAGATCTCATACACCAGGCAGGAGCAATGCAAGGATAAAGAGTGGTGTCAAAGGAATAGTTCAGCTTTTGTGAAATATGCTTATTCACATTCTTGCCAAGAGCTAGTTGAAAAGGTGGATACCACTCTCAAGTTTCAAATAATGGTGGTCGAATTAGTGTGAATGCTGAGACAGAGGTGAAAAGACGAAAATGAGAATCAGACTTCTCCTCCTCTCCAGCTTTCAGTCCTTATTCGAAGCTAACCGGCTGCTGGTTGTGGCTCCATATTCAGCATACAAATGTGAGAGCGGTGTCGATCAACTCAACGCGAAAGCAAATAAGTGTTTTTCCCAAAAGGTTCAATGATTCCTTTCAAGAGTCTTATGTGTTATAATTCAGAGCAAATGTGAGAAATAGACATCAGAACTATTCCAGTGTTGCCAAATGAGTGTAAAGTCTTAAAATCTAACAAAGTCACAATGTTCCCTCCCTCCTCAAATAATGATCTTGTTTTCTTCCATCAACATTTTACTCCACACACACTGAGGAAGGCCATAATGCTCTTGGTGTAAATTCACTTCAGAAGGATGGTGGTGGTGGTGGGGGGTGGGGGGGGACACACACATCGTCCTGCCGTCTCCCCCTCACAGTTATGTTTCCAATTATCTGCCTCTCTTTGAAGCCGACATATTTGCGGGGAAGCCGGCGCTCCCTCACAGGACTCTGCTTCCATTTCCTAACACCTTCTTAGTGGCTGCAGGCCAAGCTCCCATTGATAGCATTTATACTTTAGAAATGAAAGAACTTCTCATTCATTTGGGGAACGCTGACAGGCGGTCCTGTTGCTGTTATTTAGATGAAACATTTGGAGTGTATGCGGACAGCTAATGCCTGTTGTTACTGAACATTAATGATACTGAAACTGCGTTGGATTGCCTCTGCTGAGTGGTTTTTATCAATATCATTCCTCTCACACCCTGGCTGCTTGCCAGTGACCAAACAAGGTGCTCTCACCTTTTTTCCTGGAAAAAAGTCTTTGAAAAACTACCTCAGGTCTCATTGAGAGGTTTCAGCAGACAATGAGCTGGTGACTTCCACTTTCAGATTTTTTTGGTTACATAATTGTACAAATTTCATACCTTTTCAAAACATTTGGTACCTTTATATTACCAATTTTTTCCTCTCGAGGGTGTTTCACTATCTGTATAGGAAAACAGAGTGCACACCTTTGGAAATAGTCATTTTAGAACGAGCACCAGGCATTTAGTTTACTGTCAAATAAACACAGAGGGTGGCTACGTTCAGGTTTCCATCTTCTTGGCCCTTCAGCTGTTAATTTCTCCATATTCACACCTGGCATAAAGTTAAAAAGATGAAGGCAGCAGGTATTTGATTTCTTTCATAAGCATACATTTAAATTATTTATGTGTTTTGATCTCTTGCTGGAATACAGGTAGATACAAGGATAGTTAGTTTTTTCTGCTGATTCCATGCAAGACACAATAGTCTAACCAGTCTTTTAGTTTGCTTGTAAAATCTTTTCTTTTTTAAAGCAATAAAGGCTGTGCCAGCAGAGAAGGACAGAAATGATTCCCATATCTTATTCGGCACATTGCCCTCCCAAGTACAGCCGTGCCTCAGCATCAGGCTGCCTTGATTTCACAGATATCCCATGGAAACATTTTACAAGCTCCATTACGCCGACCGGAGGGGCGCCAAGTTCAGCACAAGCAGGAAACAGGCCAAGAAAGAGCGATGGATGGACGGAGGGTACAGTAAGTTAGATTTTCTCAGCGAGTGGACAAAGCAGATGTCTGCCCCGGTGTGTCTCACTGAACTGACTCGGGGGGGCTGGGGGGGGGCAAGAAGATTTGGCAAAGCTCACATGCTCTGGTTCGTCTGTTAAACCCATGAGGATTTCCTGGACAGGATCTGGGTGGTTGTTGGTTTTTTTTGTGTCATTTTTCAGAACCACCACAACCTTCAGCTGTAACATAATGTGCTGCTGGTTTCCCGATCAGCAAAAAACCAAAAAACCTCTGAAACCACAGCTGCGCTTCCATCGAAGTGTCAGTGTGTGTTTGTGCGATCAGTGTGTACACAGCGCAGCCTGTTCTTTAGAGAAAGGGGGGGAGGGGGGTCTCGCAAAAGAGAGCTTGATGCTGACGCTCGTGATGAATGCTGTTATAAAAAGGAAGAAGTGTCTGTGAAGTGCGATAAACTAGCGATGCGTTTAATGTGGCTGATGCAAAATAACTGACTGAGATGTTATATCCGCACCAGGCTGTGTCTCCAAACAGCGAGAAGGCATTTGTTCCTGTTTGCGTTGGCTTTTGCGCTTGTCCAGCTCATATGAAGACTTTTTCCCCTGTCAGAAGTTTTCCAGGAGGTTGAGTAATCACATAGTAATCCCCCCACGCTCCAAGGAAACACACAACAGGAAAAGCAAACAGATATGATGATCTAGCTCACTGACTCCACCCGTGGACAAAGGTGTGTGTGTGTGTTTGTGTGTGTGTGTGTGTGCTGTTCTTTCTAGCTTGGTGCACTGACATGGCTCTCTGCAGGGGAGAGGGGAGTTCAGCCAAGTGCAAAATTGAGAAGTCAGTGCAGGTCAGAGCACGAGTTCACAACAACAGTGTTCATACAAACCAAACTCTGGCCGCCCAAAGAAAACATTAAAGTGGTTTACAGGCACGATCAGCGAGTCAGATCCTGATGTGTGGGAGGTGAAACAAAATGCATATGCCATGCCCTGACATTTCAACTCCCTTCACCTTTTACTCTTTAACTGACGGTTCAGCTGCCTTAAATCCTTACACTTGAGGGAACATTTCAACTGCTTCAGGCGAACACACTGACACATCAACCGACTTTCAACTGCCTCTCCGCTCTTCTGCCTCGACGTACATTTCAACTGCCGTCTGTACTTCACGCCAAGTGTCGTTTCAGCTGCTTGAAGTGCTCATAACTGCTTATAACTAACTCAGCTGAAATTTCAACAGCTTTCATCACGTACACCCGCAGCTGTTACGCTGTTACATTTCCACTCCCTGCATAGTGCGGCTTGCCTCGCCTCCACTCATTTGGAGCCGTTGTTTTTCGATCGCACTGTGATCAGTACCTGGTATCTTGTACTTTTTTTGGCATCACCACTGTCAAAGTTCTAAGCGAACTGGGCTGATACTAAACGTGACATTAAAATCCTGCAGACCACTGACCGCTCAGAGAGTCCTCTCATCACTGCGGCTGTGATGACTTTGTGTAAAATCTGATGAGTGATTTGTGCAGATATAAGTATCGATATATAGACATAAGTGGGTGCTATTGCTGTGCTATGTTCTGTTGTTTATGTTCTTTACATTATTTGTTGCCTCATATTTGCTCATTTTTCAACATGTCAATCAGCTGAGAATCCAGCCAATGCTGCACTTTTGAGGGGAAATGTGATTTTAGTGTATGCAGACTACACTTCACCTGCTTTCAACGCACAGACAAGTGCTGACATTTCTTCTGCTTTCATTGCTGTGTGAGGTTGACTGACAATTCAGCTGCTTAAGCAGCCTCAGCTGTAACTGTTAATTTCACAAGCAACAACTTTCCATCTTTCTCCACTTGTCTGCAGGTAAAAAAAAATTCACTTTTAAGATTAAAGATGCTCTGTGTGTTTGTAAGTGAGTGTGTGTCCTTGCTTGGTGCATAAGGTGAGTGTTCATTTTGCTGTATGCTTCCTACAGTCGGCCATTCTTGCAGTATGAAGTCAGTGTAATTCACACTTGAGGCCGTCACTCACAGATTTGGCTCTGGAGGATTGGCCCACATTTTTGTGAATTTCCACTGGATTCTAGTAACACTAGTAAACAAAGCCCAGCACACTGGTTAGAAGCAGGCAGATGAACGTGATGGATGGAGGAAAGAGCGAGCGTTTGAAACTATGCTGACAGAATATTAGATTGTGTGGAGCCGGAGCGGCAGTGAAATTGGTAACAGATGTGCTGGCAACCCCCGAACACACACTGACTCACATGTATGTGTACACACACCCATGATGTCAGTTCAGCTTCATGTGACTTCATCCAGCCATCCACACACACTTACGCACAACTGTGAACTACATAAAATGTACTGTGCCATGCAACACAGACATAATGTTTGAAATGGGAAAATGTGATCCGTAAATCATCTGTTCTAGTAAATCAGCGAACCTTCAACACACCAAGCATTGATCTACTCAGCTGCATTTCCAGCTGTGGGTCTGACATGTGACCCCCCCCCCCACCTCCTCCCGACCGCACCCAGCTACATCCTTTACCTGCAGCCACGAAGCCAATCAAAAAGAAGATGAATCCAACCGAGGAGGTGGAGGGGCGGGCCATGGCGAAACCTGGCGAGCAGCTGGTGATGAGGAGTGAAGAGTGTGAGAGAGAAAAGACAGAAAGAGAGGGGGGGGCCCTCTTTCTCGTCTAATTCAGAGGCAGACTGAACCCAAAAAGAGGTTTTGTCCTCCACAACTCTTCCTCTCTCCCTCTTTGGCCTGCGCTCGCTCTGTTGCTCTCTAATCCTTCCCTGCGTCGACTTGGTTGCGCCCAGTTTCCTAATGAAAACATTAGATGCAGAACAAAAAGCTCAGTATCTGGGAAGGGGCGGGAGGGATGTACTGGGGAGGGGACTCGGATCTCAGTCCAGCCACAGATGGACTGGCTTTTAAAGAAGGGAACTCTGGTTTCACTTAGTTTACTACGTGGTTTAAGTTTTGTGTTGCATTTGTGGCAATTGTCACATTCACATTGAAGTTAATAAAGAATCGTGATCTTGATTTTTACATATTCTATGTATTTAGTAAGTCCATATGTTAATATTCATGCCATTTTCAGTGTATCATGCTGTCCTACACACACACACCATCTTTTGACTGAGGCTGTGAGGCATCAGCGATAACTTGTTTCCAGCTATACTCAAGGTAAGATTGAAGTAGACAGCCACTGATTGGTTCTTGTTTCATTTTTTACGATGGGTTCCTTTTTAAAATAGAACTGATAAAAAAAAAAACAGGTTCAAGGCTGCCGAGTCCTTTCTGGGAAAATCAGCCAGTGTTTCCGTTCAGCAGGAAGTCAGAGAAATCAAAATCAATTCAGCAGCAGAGAATGCCCTTTATAATCGTATTGATTGGTTCCTGTTATTCTCACAGAATTGACTTCTCTCTCCCTCTCTGTCTGTGTGACTCACACACCTTCCCACACACACACACACACACACACACACACACACACACACACACACAAACACAGCCAAGACTATTACGTAGCAAACGTGGTTATCTTCATTAAGCCAGACTGTCTTCGGCCTCGTGCTCCGCTCTCTTGTCTGGACCGTTAAGCAGATCTTCGGGTTAAGCAGCAGAAAACAAAACTGGAGGAAAAGTGAAGGGATCAGAGGAGAGGTCAGAGTCAGAAGACTCGGAAGAATTCTGTCTGCCGTTAGATAAAAAACAGAGATACAAGGAGGACAGAAAACAACAAACAAGCAAGAACTTCTGTTTACAGTCTCACATGAACAATCTCCTTGATCATTTCTCCTATAGTTATACTATACTAAAGTCAGTATTATTTTAGATGAAGTGAAAAACATTAACAGGAACACAAAGAAAACAATAACAATTTCATGCTGTCAGAATGAATTTGATACGTTTAACATCACACAAGAAAGAAACACTTCCACACTTACTCAGATGTTTTAAAATTTTGACATTTTTAGCATTTGACTGAAAAATAAAGATGCTTGTTTTTCCTTTGGAGATTGCCATCTCTTAGATTTATTTTATCAATTATTCAGGACACAGTGACTTATTTATTAGTTTATTTATGAGGGACAGTGTGTATTAATAGACATTGCCGTAAATGTGAGTTAGCCAAAAGGCATTTTTATTATTTTGTTGTCCCGGAACAGATATTACATGATCACCCTCAAAAATAATAGAAGTAACTGCTATAAGTTACTGCATGTTTAGCATGCAGAACAATTAAAAATTCTATCAATGATAGTAAATGCATGATACAGGGCAGCCATATGCGACAGTGTCCTAATTAAAGCATGTAAAATGGACATATTACAAATGTATTTGTTTTTCATAGGAATGTGTCACACAAGCATACAAGAGGCTGCTTAAACGTCATGATGTTAAATGTATGCCAAAGTTCATCTTATGGCCCTTCTCCCAGTTAGTGAGTGTTCGTTTAAGTCCGGCCAGCAGACACATGAAGGGGCGCAGGGCGTCTACACGAACACAGAGCCAGAGGATCATGGCATCCAGTCGGCCGACGTCACTCTGATCTGTGGTGTGACAGACTGCTGGAGGCGGGGTCACCTTCTCACCGTCTATTTCTGTCCAGTTCTCCTCTGCGCTGTCTGTTTGTTCCGTTCAATGTGATGCCAGCCAGTGGTTATGATGACCATATGTCCTCACAGGCGTGGAAAAAAAGAAGGAGACCCTCTGCTGGCCTTTATTTATCCACTCAACAGTTCTCTTCACCTGGACAGAGGGCTCACTTTGCCTTGTTGTTGCCAGGAAGCTGCTCAGCTCAGTTCTCCGTATCGGCCTGGCCCCTGGCATACACCGTCTTCCTGCCACTTTTTTAAGGAGCTAAATCTAATTTGAGTGAGGTGTGTGGTTGTGTGAGTGAAGTCAGAGACTCCATCAAAAGAAACTAAGCTCCATCCTGTGCTTTTAAGACAAGTCATTGGTTGACCTTTGGTTTCCCTTGACTGCATCCTAATCCCATTGTGGATTTGCTGTACTTACAGAAACTATCAGCGGCTTGAAAGCAACTCCGTTTTGAAAGGACCACTCCCACTTTTGGCAGTTTGTCATGTGGTCGGCTTACTCAGAACATGATTAGAAGACTTGCACTGTTTTTTTTCTGTCTGCCTGATAGACTCAGCTGAGTCACAACTGTGATCAGCGAACATTTCATCATATAGTGCTGTGTATTTACTATGCAAACTATGAGGATAAATCTGTCAGATAGTCAAAGTTGGTCTTACTTTTCTTTCCATGGTTTGTAGAAAAAAACTATAATCCTCACCAGTCAGTTAAACAGTCCATTACTTTAGTGCAGCAATAACTTCAGCTGTCTTCATTCAATGCTTAACCCACAAAAGTTGTATTTGAATGCAGATTTTTTTATGCCAAGATTTTTTGGGAGACACGTAAAATAATCATGAAATTCAATTGTAGGAGTTTTACATGGTCGGCCCAATGAATGGAGGCAGTATATACATATACCCTTTTTTATTACTGTTATTTAGGATCAGTTTAGGCTTGACCAGAGCTAGATCGAGATATGTTGTCTGACAATGTTGAAAGTGTGTAGGTGTCTCGACCAGCCTGACTGAAAAGCAGTGTAAAGCCTTTTGTCTTAGTCACATCAGAGGCGTATGTCAACATGCTCTGGTTGGCTCAGCAGCCACTCTGGCATGATGTCAGGAACACAGATACAAATCTATAGCTTTTGGATATCACTTCATCTGAAGCTTACTGAGGTCCTTACTACCACAGGTGTCTGTTTATCCTTGTCCTGCCCCTCATGAAGTTTCCATAAGTGCTTCCATAAGTGTCAGTGGACTGGTCCGAAAGTCTACCAGGCTGGGAAGTTTGTGATCCTACCAGTGTACTTGGCAGTATGGGCATTTTTTATTTCATTTCATTTCACACAACACATTCATGTTTAAGATGAGCTTTCATTCTAAGATTTGCCAGCTTCGGCAGATACTGTGAAAACCTTTTAGTTTACGTCTCTGTGACTGACATTTTACTTGATGCTCTCTGTACTATGCTGAATTGGTGAACTCCACCCATCTCTCAATCCATCCACTACGCTCAGATTTACCTGCAAATACAGTTTGAGCGATGTCTGCTGAAAGGATTATTTCTGATTATACGCATTCCTGTAATGACTTGAGTTGGGGCACGCTCATCATCTGGGTAGAGCCTGTCCGGTTAACGCTGGCATCGCTGACACTTCTCACTTCAGATTTGATGGACACGTTGGACATCCGATCTGAGCTGAACGGGATCTGGGCTGCCTGCAGAGCGCTGGCAGCAGCCAGTTTAACTGTTCTCCACTTTCCTTAAAGTCTCTGTCAGCTGTCTGGCTGGCTGTCTGTTTCTCTCTGCAGTTGTACTACATGTACATGCAACCAATTGTATTGTTCAAATTTTTACTAGGACGGCTTTTTCTTTTGCAGCAACATACTGTCTCAGTTCCTGCAAGCGCTGACATCTGACAGCTGAGTAGACAATCATCTACTATTGCCCTCTATGTATGTGAAGTTCAGTGCCCCTGGATTCTAGGATATGGAAAATGGACATTAGATTACCTTACTCTTTTTCCCCAAATTTTTGCAAGGACCTTTATTAGACCCTGCAGTTGTGGACACAAACCTCCTTCTGTACCCTTTACTGGACCAACTTCCTTTCATTTCTGACCCTACATTCATTGTTCATTGTTATCTCCTCTGTGTAGTTGAGCCTTCAGATCACTGCTCCCTAGATAAACCCTAAGTCTGCATCTATCTCCTTAGACCGTCTGATTAGCACCACGTCATAGAAAGGGGAAGTAATCCCAGTCTGGGACCAGGAATAGAGCCCGGGGAGGGACCAGGCCACTGGAGAGACGCTGCAGAGATACCATGCGTGTGTTTCTGGGTAATCCCTTCTTAAATAGTCCCTGGGCAGGGAAAGAGGGAGGGAGCTGGACAGGGGACGTTACACCGTGGGAGCAGCTCCAGTCAGTGTCCTCGTATCCCTCGGACACACAACAGCAGCCGGAGCAGGAGGGGGATTCAGATACACAGACCTGTTGGACTATAGGAGGACAGTGCTTCGACCAGGATGAACTTTGCTGCCCAGTTATTCTACTCGAGCTACTTGAGCGAGCGACTTGAGCGTTTGTACTCACCCAGGCCTGCTCTTAAAGACAGCGAGGAGAATGACCCCTTTTGGCAGAGGTGGGACACTACAACATGCAGCCCCCCGAATCCCCCAGACCTCTCCCCCATAGAAGCAGATTTACCCTCTGCCCAAAGCTCAGAGATGCCTCCTACCTCCACAGCCTCAGTGCCTCTTTCTTTAGTTACTTCTATTCCTACTCCTCATTCACCTCCTTTGCAGTCGACCTTAACAAACACACCCTCAAATATCCAGTCTTTTTCTTTGCCACCTTCTCCTCACCTTAGCCCTGCAAGGAAATCAACACAACCAACCAGTTGTCTTCCAAATCCATCTGTGGCCGCTGCAATGCCCAAATCAAAGTGTGACAAACTCCCTTCAGACAATCATCTTTCTCCTCAGATGGTTCTTTCCAAACCTCCTCCTGCTCCAACCAGGTCCCCAGCAGAAAATGCCTGCTCCTCTTCCATCTCCTTGTCTTCTCCTTCCTCCTCTTCCTCAGCTCTTGTTCCTTATAAAGGAGGGCTACTCCCAACCTTCCAAACACTGGTAGACTTGCTCCTTCGCTTAGTCCTCTACCTGATTGTCCTCTTCATCCCCAGGTAAGAGATGGATCAGTGAGGCAGTGCCATAGGAAGGCGGATGCTGTTCATGAACCCGCTCTGTGCAATACTGTGCCACTGCTTTGTGAAAAATATAAATAACATTATATCTGGGATCAGATTGTTTGGAAGTCCTTCCTCTGTGTTTGTCTTAGACAGACGTGTTTTCAATTACAAAGTGTCACGCACTATGTGACTATCCAAACTTTGTGGTGCTATTTGGGGTGCCTAAGTAGGCTAAAACAACCAGAAAAAGAATGCAAAAAATTATCAAACCTATGGTGATGCCAAATTGCACTTGGAACAATGCAACATCGACAAACATATAGTGCTTTGAGACTATTTTCTTCCCCCAAATGAAAATTCTTCCAGGAGGAAAAGGAAGTGGTACAGCAGCCAGCCAGGGCATTTAGTCTTTAAAAGGACATTAAGAAGCTCAGATAGTGCAATGATGAAAGCCTGCTGGGCTGAAATGCCTCCTTCACTTTTTGCTTTGTCCTCACTTTTAGTTTTTTTGTACAATTAAAGGACGTATTTCTACTGTCTCAGCTCTTCATCTGCTCTTTTGAGGAGACTTTTTAAGGCTTGATACTGCTGCCATGTAGCTCTTTTCCCCCTTTGATGTTATTCTTGAACTCTGCTTTTGAACCAAAGCACCCTCAGCACAGGCGTAGCCTTGGACTTTTCTGTTCACGGTTGTATTAAGAGCACACTGTGTGTCTGAATAATTGACTGAAAGTGACTGACAAGTGGGGCAGAGGGCAGTAATGGACCATGGGGATGAGGTGAAAGATCACAGTATTGCTTATGGCAGATCATTGTGATATAAATAGAGCGATGTGTTCTCTGCAGAGTGCTGGCAGATTCAGATGATAGTTTAGGAGAACTGCTCCACCTAGTGGCATGTGCTATTTTAATACAAAGAAAGCTCACTAAAGCACTTTCATCACTTTCATTTTAATTTTACTCCTCTTGGGTCGCTCAGCTCAGTCTGTAATATTATGATGCAGCAAACCTCACCTATCACGGAGGTTTGACGACTTTTTCCTACACTGTGAATCTGTCTGAATACAAATGGCATGGCTCCACTGTACAGCTTTGTTCAAAATTTCAAATGTAGCTATTAACCAATTGTGATCTGCTTTAGTGGCTAAGTGATAGGGTTAATCTCTTAAAGCTGTAATCCTATTATTATGTTGGTACTGTGTAAAGGGCCTCCTGTGGTAAGAGAAGCATCCACAATCAAGACTGATGTTTAATCTGTTTTTGTGCAGTGACATCTGAAAAAATTAAAGTAGAGTCTGTAAATTAAGAAAGAATTTGAGCTATTTTTTAATGAATTTTGCTGTTTGATTACATACAAGGCTCATTTACTGAGCTGTTATAAATCAAACTTTGGTCCTAAATTGCCACTTTAATCAAGCTGAGGGACCCAGCGAATCATAAATGGACTTATAGATGTAATCAGTCACAGTGAATGGAAACTGGGTTGACATAAAAGGTGAATCAATTCATCTTAGACGGGGATCAGGTGTGTGTGTATGTGTGTGAGAGAGAGTGGCGGGGATACCTTCATATACAGAACCTTTGTTCTTGGATTGAGTTCACTTCAATTTTCCTCAAAACTCAAAAATGTCACTTATACCTCAGTTTTTAAACTCAGTTTTTAATGGGACCGGTGGTTCTCATGATCATGTGACTCAATGCAAATTGAACAAAAACAACAGTTTTCCTGCAGCTCTAACACTGTATACTGATGACACTAGATGTTCTTATTAAATATATCTTTTATTTTTTATTATATCATTGTCTGCTGCAGGCCACATATAAAAATTGTTACTTTCTCTTCTGGCTCTGGTTTAATATCCTTCAATTAGCTGCTCTAATTATGACTTTATCCCCCTCTATTTCATCGATGTTTGTTCTAAGATAACCTGTGTTAGATGTTGTTGATTAAATCAAATAACAAAGAAAAGTCCTCCAGGCTGGTCCATTCACATGTTTTGGGGAAGTTTCAGCTTCCTGACCTGAAAGCTGATTGCATTATCAACATTTCAACATGATCTTTATCACAGCATCCATGTCTGTGAATAGTTTCTCATTTGGCTTTGATTGTAGACAACCTGACAAACACAGAATTAGTCTAGGATCTCACCTTCCTGGCCACAAGTTAACCTGTTGGGACTTTTAAAGTGATCCAAGTTGCAAGCATCTGTAATATGAAAATATGAAAAGCTAAATCCTTAACACTGGAAATGTTTGTAATTTAAAGTTTACTAAAGTTATAAGGTGTAAAAATAGTGTTATAGTTATTTGAGGATTCATTAGTTCCATTGCAGCATGTGAGTGTTAAAATGTTAGGATTTCAGTTGAAAAGGATTCAGATTACTTCCTATGAAATCTAATCTGCTTAGTCAGTAATTCCACAAATGTCCTCGTCAGTTTTCTTAAATGCAGGATGTCTGATTTAAAAATGAAACTTGTGATGTCTTCTTTCCCAGAGAGGAATTGCATCTGGGTCCCAGTCAGCCTGGCAGCTCTTACAAATGTGGGCCCATCAGTAACGGCACCGCCGGCCGCAGACCCACCCTCATTGAACCAGAGCGGCTGAAGGACTTTGGTGAGGAGGAGCTTCTCAATGGGGATGTGAAGGTCTATGACACCAAGGTGGTGGGGAGGCCTGAGATCATGCTCATGGACCCCCCCAAAACGAGACGCCTCAGCGAGTTCAGGGCCGTCCCCAGACCTCCTGTTCAGTACCTCCGCTTTGAGGACATCAGCGCTGCGGCCTTCAGAATCCAGACGGGGCTACAGAAGACACCCTGCACGGTACACCAGCAAAACATGACATCCTCTAATATGGAGTGATGTCATGCCTCCAAAGACATGCTTATTATGCTCATTTCTTGCCAGGCTATGTCAGTCTGTATCTATGTCAGACTGCACCTCTGTGTTATTCTCTGATTCTTTTATTCTGCAAGTTGTTGCTGTAGAACCGTTTTCATGCTGTGATCATTCAAGTTTCTAGTGTAAGCAAAAACCGTGTGCACTAAGATTTATGAACCTGGTCCACATTTTCTCTAGAAAATTATACACGGTGAATAAACTCATTTCCTCTCACGCTCATCATAAGATCTGTAAAAGGGTCTACTGTCATGCTCTTAAAATGCTTCTTTCTGTTTGCAGTACTCCAGACTGTCCAAACAGTACGGGATGGAGATCTACCTGAAGAAGGAGCAACTGCACTACACAGGCTCTGTGAAGGAAAGAGGTGTGCTGTACCTGCTCACCTCCCTCTCACAGGTAAAACAAGGCAGAGAGAGAGAGAGAGAGAGAGGATGATCCCTTCCTGTCAGGTCACAGATAGTGTGATCTGCTATTAGTGTGTTCGTGCAAACACACTTGTCCATTACTAAACTGACAAAAACAGTCTTGAGTGCAATTTTAATGGACAGTGAATTGGATATGTGTCCATTTGCATGTGTATACTTGATGATCATGAGCAAGTGAGTCTCAATTCTCTCGGACAGCTAAGAGAACTAAAGTCAGTTTCAACAGCAAGAATAGAGCTCCAGCAAATGTCAGATTCTCACTATCATATATTCTTACATTTAAGCCTGTTTGAGTGGTGCTGGAACGAGTGCACTAATGGAAAAATGACTGATCCTCTTCAGTAAAGCCATGCAAAGATCTTCTTTGTGACAGGAAGGATCAGGGATTATGGGAATTGTAGTCTAAAGTTTGAGAAACAATGGCTAAAGGAAGAGGCTAAAGAGGGCCTCATTGGCTTGATATACATCCTGTTTCACTGCATCATGTCATCAAGTGTAACTTGGCACCTGGAAGTACTAGTATGGTACTGTTACGTCAGTGTCTGTTATGTGTAACACTCTTAAGCCTTTTAAAGGACCAGTCTGCCCTTTTAACAGATACATTTATTCACTTTCTGGCAGAGAGTTATATGAGAAGAGACACATTAGTATCATAGCTGATAGTCTGATAGTCCCTTAGCACAAAGACTGGAAGCAGCAGAAAACAGCTAGATCCATCACACGGTAACAAAATCCACAAAAGTATTGGTATCTAATGCTGTTACATGCTGAAAAGGCAGATTTCAATACCCATTCTTGAGGATTTTTCATTGACTTCCACTACTTCTGATGTTTGCTGTGTTCGTATATTTATGATACATAAATATGTGTCAAACATTTCTTTATCTCCCTCCAGGAGCAGCAGAGAAAGGGAGTGATCGTGGCCACTGACTGTAACTTCTCCATGGCCGTGGCTCACCACGCAGTGGAGCAGAAGATCCCGGTGTTTGTCATCATGCCCTCATGCTGCTCCTCGCCTCGCCTCAGGATCTACAGAGACTACGGCGCCATGGTCATCTCCTACGGCAGCACCAGCCACGACTCCCTGAACCACGCCCGCCATCTGGCCAAGGAAAACGGATACCTCTACCTGGAAGAGTCAGTCCCACTCAGTTTAACACTGACTTTAATATTTAAAACAGAGGCCACAATATGCCTGTCTGAAATGCAGCCACTAAGCTCCTGCACCACAAGCATCAGTAGTTTTCTCAACACTATAATCATATATTGTACAGAGAATTACTAAATGTTTGCTTTTCACCTCATATAAAAACTATAGTTTTTTCCAAAACAAAGATGTTATTTGTAGTTTACTGGAGGACAGGCACATGTATAACTACATTAACCAATAACAAGCAAACTGTAGCTCTAAATGTTAATATCTATTTTATGATTTATGATGTAAAGTTGGGGTTTCTGGCCTAACTTCATCGCCCTGCAAGATGCATAGAGAAAGGTAAGAGTCGTAAAGGGCCAAAGGACCATTAACACTTAAAGTATGAAAGAAAAAACTTGATTGTGAGACTGTGTGGAGTTAGAAAGAGGTGAACTCACTCCTTATGTCTGCTTGAGGCTCGCAGCTTGAGGAAACATTAGCCTCTACTGGTATGACACACCCAATCTCAAGCTGCGTTGTGGATAATGAAGGCACCAGGTTTTGATGAAAAGGAGGATTGCACACTTTCTTTGGCTGTCCATTGTGAGTTTGACAGTGACAGGACTGCAGACCTGATGGACGACTGTGAGTCTATGTAACTCTTTACCAAATGGTCCAAATCTCTAACTTTTCCACTGAAAAGTACACAAGTTAAAGAGGGAACAAAACTTGAGGTCTGCTGATCATGAGGGCACTCTGGAGTTCTTCCCCCGAATGGTTTTTTTCCCTTTTATCTCCCTTTTCTGACGTCCAGGGATGAAAGCGCAGCGTACCTGGCAGGACTGGGCACTGTGGGCATGGAGATCTATGAGCAAGTGCCCAAACTGGATGCAGTGGTTGTTCCTGCAGCTGGTCAGTACGGTCTACTGGCGGGCACAGCGGCAGCCATCAAACACCTCAACTCGCGCATTCTTGTCATAGTAAGTCGATTTCCACTGGTCCTTCATGGAGACAGAAATGAGAAATATCTATTATATCACTGAAATCTGTAAGGTAGGAGACGAGTTGAGAGCAGCCTCTATCTGACACCACTGTTGTTAGTACTGTTCTTAAAATGAGGTCACATTCCCCAGAAACCCTTATTTCATTTTGCAAAAGATGAGCTTGCTACCTGCCTCCTACATCTCCCTGGTGTTGATCCAAGAGTGTTTTTTCATCCAGGTTGGATTTTCTTAACATGATAAATGCATCTGAGGTGTTTTCTCTTGTTCCACTGTCAGCCCACAGCTGACACTGACAGCTTTGGCTCTGTTGACACTGCAGGAGCAGAGGAGTGCTTCTGTTTTCAGTCATAACAGAATATCCCTGTAAATATTGCTATGATGAAGCAATCAGTCAAACTGAATGCCAAGTTTGACAATCATTATTTAACTTTATAAAATGCAACAGATTCTAGTAATTAATTCTATGCCACCATTATGGTCCTGTTTTTTAATCAGAGTGATCATGTTGCACATTTTATTAGTGTTTGTAGTGGAGATGTAGCACATATAATTCATGGACAAGATGTTGAATGAGCAATTTCAATCTTAAATGCAATCTCTTGGAGTACAGAAAATAAATGAGAGCCCCATCAACCTAAGTTGTACATGATGATGTTAGCATTTAGCTCAAAGCCCCGCTGTGTCCAAGCACAGCATCACTGACACACTAGCATGGCTGGAGACTCTCAGTTTGTATGTGTGGTTATATGATAAACATATACAAACCATATTATCATGAACACTTCTGACTCAGTGGACTTTCTTCAACAGGGAGTTGAACCAGAAGGTTTTCCTCTGCTGCTACAATCTCTGAAAACTGACAGTCCAGTCAAAGACATACACAGCCACCCTAATAAGAAACTCTATGGAGGTAAACCCACTTCAAAGTTATTAGTCATTAGTCACTTTATCCAGTGAGAAGATCACGTGGCTTTTAAATTTCTCTCCAGCAGTAACTGAACATGTTGTCTTCTGTCTGTTCCCAGATCTTATGGAGCGTTCGCTTGGTATAAACACCTTCCAGCTGGCAAAGAAACTAGTGGACAAAGTTATCTCCGTCAGGTACTGCAACTCCACTGCACATGGTTTAACTCAGAAATTAGAGACCATCGTGTGAAAAAAATGTGGCAAAGATATTTAAATTCAGTTATGAGCTGCCTTTACATTTTAATACTTAAAGAATTTATAGCATTGCATTTTAATGCAGAAATGATTGATTTTAGATTTTCTCATCAAACCTATTATATAAAAATGATATAAAGTCATAAATGGTATACAAAGTGTGGGATTTAACTGACAAGGCTGCGTGACTTTTTCCTCTCTTAACCTCGGCCTCACAGTGAGGCGGACTCTCTGGTGGCCATGCTGCGGTTCCAGGAGTTCGAACGCTCCACTGTGGACACAGAAGGAGCCATGGGACTGGCTGCCATCCTGGCTGGACAACTACCAGAACTGAAAGGCAAAAAGTGGGTCAGACTTGTTGCTATTATTGAATCTGACTGAATCCTACAGGGAAATTCTCTGAATTTCTTTTTATAAAGGTCAGAAGTCAGGAACAGACAGCAGCATGAATTTATTCCTTTTATGAGGTGAACATCTCATAACTGAATCATTCCTCTTTGTGGTTACGGGAGAAGCCAAGGTTCTCTTGTGTGTATGAGGCATAGCTTTTTTAAAAGAACGTAAAAACTCTTTGTATCATTTTAAATATAGTCCAAACTAACTGTGAGGGCTGAGACATCACGCTTGAAAAGCTGGCTTTTTGGCAATAAAGTGATGTCAGCAGAGTTAATCCATTTGGCTGCAGATGAAACAAGACTCCCCCTGTGTGTGTGTGTGTGTGTGTGTGTGCGTGCGTGCGTGCTGTAGGGTTGCTGTGGTGGTGAGCAGTGCAAACATGGAGCTGGAGCTGGTGAGGCAGTGTGTGGACCGAGCCCTGGTGCTGGACGATCGGGTCAGTAAGTTCTCCGTGCAGCTGGGAGAATGGCCAGGAGACATGGCTAAGCTGCTGGACGTCCTGTCCAGAGAGGACGTCAGGTGGGGTCAACGCCCGTCCACTTAAAGATCTTTTACTCCCCTGTTTCATGCTGAGCCCCAGTCTGTTTTACACTCAATGCTCCTTGTTGCCACTTTCATTTTTTTTTCTCGCTGTCTTTTCCTCCCAGGTTGTTGGATGTCTGCCACCGGAGACAAAGTGACAAGTCAGACCTCTTCAAGGCAAAGGTCGGCAACTAATCTCTTCTTTTCACCATGTTCTTTTTTGTCCTCCTCCTCTTCAATCCGCTCATTAGCTACTTTTCCTTCATTGCCATGGAACTTATGGCTCTGAATTGGCAGGACAAAATTTTGTGACTAAGAAAGACAAAAATACACATCAAGTTAAATATAGAGATATTTATGCCATGTTTGGCAACTGTGTATCCAGGAAGAACTTTCTAATAAGGCCCATTTCTTAAATTTGTGACCAATGGCCATTTACTTTTACTCAATAGATCAGTTAGACTCCATTAAAAACCCGATAGAGATGACTTATCAACATTTATATCTGCAGACTTGATCCTCTATTTGAAAGTGATGAACCCATGACTAGATCTTAATGGATGAGCAATATTCATAACTCCATTGTTGCCAAATAGAAAATATAAATACTTTTATTTATTAACCATGAATAATGGCATTAGTTACAATCCATAAAACCTTTATAGGGATGGCGTATTATAATCATTATACCAATACATTGAAATGATTTACCTTAGTATAATGTTGTAAAGCAGGATTATGTAACTCTTTCTTCCTGTTACCAATGAAAAGTTATGAGCAATAAAACACACCCTCACATGGAGGTTTTACTGCTGTGACCTTTCTTGGGCTGCAGTGACCAGGGGCTCATGTTAGTTACTGTTAACAGACACACGACTACAGGCTGCTGCGTAGCTGACAGTACTGCATCAGACATATTGTGTACTCGTGCTGCAGTAAAGTTAGATCTTTTTATTGTGGCCAAACAGGTTGTCCTGTCTCCTGGTCCTGCCTCATGGCCTCCAGAGTCTACACAGACAAATTAGCTCTGTACTGTTAATTCTGCAGCAGTGTCAGAGGGCGAAAGGTGTTGCATAATTAACTGGCAACCCGCTCACTGCCCTAAATTCTAGTGTGTGTGTGTGTGTGTGTGTGATGTCAGAGGGCTAACTGTATCTCTGTGTGTTAATAGGTGGAGTGTGTGGTGGAAACCAGGGATAAGACACAGAGCACTCAGCTGCGTAAGACGCTGAGCGAGCGCTACCCCTCTGTATGCTGGCTGGACCGGTGATCACAACAACAACAATAACAACACCAACACAAACTATATTTATGATAGACAACCACAACAGGAGGAGGAGATGACATGCAAACACACCCTGTAACACACACTACTATCACACATGAACAGTCATAGGAACCTCATTAAGACAATGGCTGTTGAGCAAACCTAAGTGTATACAGAGAAGCCTTGAGATTATAGAGCAAGTACAACTCATATTACTTCTATTGCTAATGCTGCTATTGTTCTTCAATCATGGCACCCTGTGATTACAATGAAGTGGTTAGGCTGCATTGAGTGGATGAATATAGTTCTTATAGTTTAACATTAATCACAGCGTGTGAATCATGCACTGTAGATGCGGGCTTACTCCTCGAGTGGCACTCGAGCCCACAGCCCCCTAAACTCCCAGCATAAAAGATGTGTTTTTCAATCCACATTATTTTTAAACTGTTGTATATATTTCTGTATTTATACGGTCCGAGATGATAGGTTCGGCCCAAGTAAATATTCTCTGAATAAATATGGACTAACACCCTGCTCTCATGGTTTTGTGATGTCTGGGGGGAAAGTAAAGAGAATAATTACACCAACGTTATCAACTATTTTCCTCTTCTCGTTTCTTTAGATGGATGGTGTAATTTCTCAGAGGTAAAAGTGAGGCAGGATGCAAAGGCAAGTTGTTTCTATACGATCCATCCCTGATTAATGGCTGGAGACAGCTCTAGTGGAGACGGGGCTGTTTAAGACGGGCTAATGCTCTTAAGTTCATAAGCAGAGGACATTGTGACCCCGTGCTACTGCTTCAGCCTCATTCAGGCGCCGTCACACAGTTTGCCTGTGTGTCACTGACACCTTCTTCTGCTAAATCTGTGTGATTAAATAACACTGAAATGTGTGATTTATAAGTCCAAGCTGGAGATACGTGTCCTTTAAGGTTTTACTGGAATGATTAAGGTTGCTAAAAATCAATATTTCATATTAACACAATGGATCAATTGACTTTGTGTATTGTGAAAAAGGGTTTCATATGTTCAGTAAGCCATCAGCGTAGCTCTGGTGATGGCAGTGTTGGTCTGCAGGTTACTGTGCTGCTTTGGTCCAGAGAGATTATCTCAACAGTTATTGGATAATCGCCATGAAATTTGGAGCACATACTCATCATATTCATGTTAAAAACTGAATTAATTGAACTGTAATCAACAACTATTGATCAAATCTCTGCAAAAGGTAGTAAACTAACATGCTCATCTAAAATGTACACGGTCTGTGAGTTCATTGTTGTCACAAATGAATAACATCCAACTTTGACTAGTTGAAATTAAAAAGATGACTAATGCAACTTTTGGATGTTTGTTTATACTGACATATGGTTTGAATAGAGTGTGTGATTAGAAGTTTGAGGCTTTTGGGAGATATTAAACTTCTGATTAGACCCAATTTTGTGATACAAGTTGTGGCGAACAGGTTGGTTAAAATGAGATAACAGCACCATCTAGTGGAGAACCAGGACACCCTCAAAGCTACAAAGGCCTGATCATTTGCACATTATCTTTGCATAATGATGTCAGAGAGCTGTCTTGTACTTCAGATGACTTAAACAATAACAAAACATCATCTCTTGATAGCTGTCTTAATACTCAACTGCTGCAGCCGTCATGTGACTTCAACTAGTAATTAGCAAAGTGCTCTGCCAGTGTAAAGTGGTGACGAGCTGTAAATGGGGCAAAAACATTAAGGCTGATTAAACAGTGTATTGGTGTGTTATTTGTTATTTGTCATTTTATGTGGCTGTCACTGATGCTGCTCTACTGTAAAGAAGACCTGGGGAAGTGGTTGTATTTCCTTCTAATTATTGGAAAATCTCAACAACTTTATTAGAATGTGAAGTCAGAGCATTTTCAGAGGGATAAAAATGAAGCAGCGAAACACGTTACAAGAGTGTTTAAGTCATTCTTTATTTTGCAGTGTTAACAAAACTGAAACTTTCAGTCCCAGTTTTATAAAGTTGAGAGCACTTCAGTGTAATAAAAGGCAAACATGGAATCAAAATGCACACAGCAGCTCCATTTATTTCTGTCCCATATTTTTTAAGGCTGATGGCTGCGTACCATCTGCAGCCAACCTGACAGCAGCTGAGAAAATATTCCTCCTGCCATAACCCGGGCTCAATGTAAACATCACAAGAGAACGAAAGCATTTCACAGAAGATTCCCCTTGTATTGCACTAAATATTCACCAAAGGCAGATTCTTCAAGGCAACTCTGATGCTGACAACATTTCTGTTAACATTATTATAATCAGTAAAAATCTTAAAATATCATCTATAAGGAACAACTATTTCTTTTTATGGTGCATTAATGAAAAATGTATGGAATGAAAAAGGAAGATCCATGTCCACCATAAGAACACAGTAAGGAGTATAAACTAAGTAAGAAAAACTGCAGTGTAGAGATCACTTCAATACTTTGATGTTAAAAGAAACTGTATAAAAGAAAATGCTCTTCCTCTCACCCCCTCAAGAGAGAATTCATATCAAACAGAAAGTCAGAAAGGAGGAGAGGCACAAGGAAGCGATTGATTTTCTGGGTTCAGCTTATGTCGTGTTGCTCCGCTGGCCTCTCCTGCTGGCTTCAGTGCAGTTTGGGACGCTCGGGGTCGTACTTAAGAAGCAGCCCGAGGGAGGCGAAGCCAAACAGAAAGGTCTGGACGAACCACAGGCAGCGAGTGGTCGTGCTGTTGATACCTTTGTTACTGCAGAAGCACAGAGAGCAAAAAGTGAACAAGGGTCAGGCCAGCAGCTGTTTCATTGTTCCCAAACTCCAACAGTGGACGCTCATCCACACGGACCTAAATTTAGTCCCCACTAAATCAAACTCAAAACTTCAGTTCCTATGGACAAATGGGTCAATAAAGGACAATATTGTTACTTAAATAAAAAAGGAGGAACACGCACCTGATGTGTTTCTAATGTACTCTGGGATTCTGGTCATTTTTTGTTTAAATCTTTCCCCGTATGATAAAAACACAAGCTCAAAATTGGATTAATGGTCCTCAAGAACAGCTTATTTATTATTGTCACAGAGTAATAATGTCCCACGTGACAAGTTGAAGTAAAACACATGACTAATTGCAGTTTTTATGGCGTCAATAGTATATTCGAGATGAGGTTTTGGGCTTCTTGGGAATATTAAACTTCTTAAGTAACCCGCATTTATAATAGAAATTGAGGCGACCAAGTTAGATAACAACACCATCTAGTGGACAACTGGCATCTTGTCTTTCTTACCTGCACACCTTCAAAGCCACAAAGGCCTCAAACACATGGATGGCAAAGGCAGCCCACCACCTGTAACAGGGAGAGGTGTGTTAAAATTGAAATGAGGATGATGAGAAATTATCATGATGCAACAGAGTGCAGTCTGAAGACATGGCGAAACTTCATGTGTCATTTTTCCTCACTCAAACACAAGTGCATTAATGAGTAATGAATAAACAGGAGTCACATGACCTGAAGTTGAAAAACAACAAAAAAAAAAGACATCCACTTCACAAATATCAAACCACAAACACTGAGTGACACTTAAACAACAAAACATCATCTCTTGATAGCTGTTTTAATAAACGACTGGTGCTATAGCGGTCATGTGACTTAAAAGCGCTCTACCAGTGGAGGTGGTGATAACGATCTGTGAACAAGGCAGAAACATTAAGGCTGTAGCTGATTAAACAGCCACGCACATTATGGTTCACTTACCCACTAATTACGTAAAATCTCAATTATTTTAGTGGAACATGTTAGAACAAGAGTCTTAGTGTCTTCCAGGTTCTGATTTATTTTATTTTGATCAGTCTGTAGGTACAGTAACAATATTTTTTAGTTGAAGTACTAAATTTCAGTGTTTGTCCTTGTAACTATATAATTTAACTATACTAACTATATGAACACAAATATTTCACTTGCTGGAATGTGGCACTGTTTCAAATCACTTCTAATAACTTACCCTTTGTACATAATGTCAGCATAATTATCAACCAGGTGTCTGCAGAAGGTGCCAAATGGACCAAGGGACTGGAATGGAATTTTCTCAGGCGCAAACACAGTGCACTGCAAAACACAGACAGAGCAGTTAATAAAGCAAACACATGCGCTGTAGGTTTGAAGGGAACTCAAAGAATTAGTCTTTTGTAAGCTGTGTGATACTCTGTGTGACAGATGACCTTTTCGCTTGAAGCACAGAATTTCAGAGATTCCTATACTAACTGTTTCAAATCAAAGAGTGTATTTTTTGTTGATCATGACTGGACAGTAATTTGGCACGCATTTCACGGCATGCAGGCTGAGAAGTGTGACTGCTTCTTTTGCTGAAAGCTAACTCTGTGGTCACTGATGGACTTGAATATTGGAAAGTCCAGGTCATACAGAGTGACAATAATGAACTGTATCGTACTGGCTTTCCTCTTTGTGGGGTGACACTATAAATTGCTCTTTGCAGCAGTTTAGATGATGACTCCATCAGCGGTACGTGGCACAAAGTGCTGCCTTGTTGTAGGAGCTGCCACTGAAATGAAATTTGATGCAGCTCTGCAGGGGAATCAGTTCTGCATTACGATAGATTTTTTTGGTAGTTCTGTCATGTGAAACTCAGCAAGTAAGAAGTTTTATAGCCTCTGAACATGACTCCATATCATCTATGTTACTGTGAATATCAGCTGTTTTCTCCACATTTACACACGCTGAAAACTGCTTCAGATTACCTGTTAATATCTCTACAGATGCTGTTTACAGATATTTCCAGTGAGATAAGATTTTTCCACAGCAGGAGCAATGCCATTCAAACACATTGATCAGTTATTGATTTAAAAAAGGAGTCACTCTGAAACAAACTCCACCAAAATAATAACTGAATAGATCGGTGAATATAACCATGTATTAAAATGTAATATACTCGTATGATATAAAGTGTAATATATCTTTAATGTACACTGCATTAATCTAAATGTTATCATTCTGTGTAAACGTGACATCAGTCATTTTAAAACCACACTATTTGTGCTTTGCCTTTTCACATTCTTCCACGTCTAAATGACATAATGCTGCATTGTGCCCTGCTGTTGTCCTCCTCAGCTCACCTGTGACCTGTCAGGTATGTGTCCATGTGTTCTGATTCATACAGGGGGGACACAAAGGGACATTGTTGGCAGGGCCCCACTATCCAGAGGCTGCAGCTCCCTTCCGAACCACGCTCCTTCACAACCATCACTGATTATTAAAGACCTAATAAACCACCAAACCTTGGTGTATATGTGTCCCGTTTAAACAACAGGGAGCCCTCAGACTACTGCACACGTGGCAGATGGTGGGAAATGTACATGCGCCCATTTATGCAGTGAACTGCACCAAATTCATTTTAAACGAAACTTATTGTTTTCCTGTCGGCACAGCAACACACCTCTCCAGATATTATACAGACAGTTCAGTTTAATGGTCAATTCGGCGTATATTTTATTGAGCAAACAAGAAACGCCATCATTTACTGTTAACTACCAGGCTGTATGAGCATTCAACTAAATTGATCATATTCTGAATGGAGTTTGGCACGTTCGTGTTCCGTAAATAGGACAGAGGGCAGAGGGAGCTGCTTCAGTGGACTCTGTCCGAAGTGTGTTTGACCTGAGCTCCTCCTGAGGACTGAAGTCTCCTGATAAGATAAAGCTTCAACTTTGACTTCCCAGCGAGTTCACAGGATACCAACCACTAAATATATCTTCTGAACACCATTTTATAGAAATACCAAGAAGCAGAGTTTACGACAACCGATCATTTTGACAGTAATCTCATTCTGACGCTCGACCCGGAGGACTTTTATCGCGACACACCGCAGTGATATTTACAGTAAATTCAAACACGGCTTTATTCCGCCATTCTCAGATTATGTCTGGTTTGATTAACTTACGGTGAAATATCCCACCGCCAGTGTCACGGTGACAATCCAGAACAGGCTGGTTCTTTTAAAATAATCGCTTCCGTCGGTTTTCGCCATCGTTGCTGCCGCTCCGCTGTTATTGATTGAGTGTCGCTGTCAAATGTGACCGTGGAGCAACAGAGGAAGGAGGAACTGTGAGGAGGGGCAGCTGATATGGAGCAGAGGAGTGATGCTGCTGTAGGTTAATCTGTGTCATATCACCTGTGCTGTCGACATGCAGGTTTTGTAAGCACTGTTCATATTTACTAAGAGAGACGCCAGCTCTGAGCAATCTAGCATTCATGAAGGATGCATACAGGGATAAAGAAAGACTTCATATAAATAAGTTATTTTATTGAATTATTTCAGTAGCAGTAGTAAAGAAGTATTCGTGATGTTGGCCCAGAGTCCTGTGAAACTGTGCTCACGACATTTAACTGAAAAATAACCAAACATTACAGTTTAAAATAGTAAATCACTGCCACACAAATCAAATGTGTGACAAATTTGGCTATTCATTTTGTTGTTACTGGCTATATACATGATGGAGAGTATCTGTATGCATAGGCCTTAATGGAAAAACCCACAATAAGCATCCTGTGGTAGGAATTTATCAGGTCTCCTCACTGTAAAGCTTTGTTTTTGCTGCATTATAACATACAATATGTGTGTTCAGTGTTACACACACTATAATAACAACAATTAATTTTAAGAAATCATTGCTGTGGTGTTTATGGTTTCTTTATTGAGCTTTTACTGTGTGCTGCTGTGTCTGCACAAAAACATTGATAACATGTATAAATATTTGAAAGAGAGATTAAGGGATTTACTAAAACCAGATTGCTGAAAATATTTTGTATGTCTGAATTTCCAACTTATATTCACAAATTAAACATCTTTTTGTAGTAACACCCTGCCTGCTAAAAAGAAATAACCCAACTTTAGCCCCACTGCTTCTTATGAAACAGAATAGACTGTAAAACAATTTTTTTCTAACCAAACCCTTTCTGCACAATCTCTAGGATTCCTGGTCAGCTAGCAACTCAACAATTTGAGCATCATACATTACAATAAAACTTAATTAGTATAGTATACTTTAAGTGAGAATGAATGTTTCAGGATAGCCTTTATTGGTTACAAAGGGAATCAGTATTTTGGACTTTTTCTCCCCATGAGTGTGTTCTTAAATCACACAATTATACACACTCACAATAATATACATTATAAAGTATATAATGGAGAGTATATATACTATTTCAGTATAAAGTATATGATATAGTATATATACTCTCCATTATATACTTTATAATGTGATATATATAATTTGATAGTAGATAGCGTATACACTCAGAATATACAGTTTAGGTACATACTAACAAATTCATTTTTAATACTGTAGGGGATCATACACTTTTACAGACCATGTTCAGACTTAACTATTACATGATCTTCTGTGCATTTCATATTTTATTGTTTGTTTGAAACATTCACACTTTACACTTTTTCCATGTGTAGGTCATATTCATATGTTGTTTGGTTGCAGGGCATTGGTGTGAGACTCTGTCTCATTTGCCCCATGAAGAGCTTTTAATGGTTAGAAAGCCTTTGATTTAGGGCAGAAATTATACTGGACCAGTGTCTAATGCATCATTTATTTGTTATAAATGAATAATGAAACAGCAGAATTCTAACCATTCTCATTACTTTTTACACTTACAGTCTAATGTCTAATAATGCTTTAATCATGTCTCTTGCCACACAGACCTAAACTATTATTAACTGCATAAAGTAATAAGAATACTTTGTTTCATAAAATCACTTTTAAAATGACGTACCATTTGTATTATGATAATATCCAACTGCGTCCTTAATAAACATGAGAGGACACTACATCCAAGTGCTGCTTGATCAGACTACAGGACTACTTCCACATCAGAATGTTTACAGAGTTTTCTTTATGCATCACTGTGATTTGCAGCCATTAACAGAGGCAGCATTGCAGCTCCCCTGTTCGGAGGATTATGTTCTACAATTTACCAGAAGAGATAAGCTGATCAGATGACATGTTGCTTTTTGAAATATGCAGATCTCTACAAACTAAACAAAGCTCTTCATAGTGATTTTGCATTAGCTGTATGCTGAACCAGTGTTTAGTTATCTTTAATCACTTGATCATTGTATGTAAACTTGTTTAATCTGCTGGAATGGTTCATTGATAAGACCCCTTCCCATTTTATTATTTTATCAGGCTAATATTAGATATCAAAATACATGGTTCTTTTTTAAAATTCAAATATCCACAATTCATTTCAATCATAACTTCACATTTGTGAGTTTGGCAGCTTTGACTGTTGGCAAAGTGTTGTGTAGAGTGTGTGATAGGATTTGGATAAAACACAGAGAGAGTTGGTGGGACTTTCTGGAGCCGTCTCCACACATGGAGACATTGATTCGGCATGTTGTCCAGATAAAGATAAAAAGAAATGGCCTGAGTTTGTTTTGTTGCTTTAGATAAAGCCGGTCGACTTCAAGCTGCATTGTTTTGTAAAACACCTTCAAATACTATAAATCCGTGCCAGTACTTTGCCCTTTGCACTATTTGACTTTAGATTCTGTATGTTAGCGTTCACATATTCAGTGCGTTTGACAAGTAGAGTAATACATAGTAAGTATACTATAGAATAATAAGTGTAAATATATAAAACATGAGTTTGACATGTGGAGGTTAAAAGTGACAGCTCAGTTTAAGGTCTGGACATGTTAAACTGTTTGCCACTCTGATGCACCCATCAGTGTCAGGAGGCTGCTGTGTAACTGTCCAATTCATCACTGAATAATTGCTCACCTTTGTTTCTCCTCTTGTGATAGTGGAGACTTGCTCTGCATATGAAAGAAAGCAGGAGCTGCTGATAGGCTTCAGCTCAGAATACTCTTTAGCTTTTCGCTAAAGCCTGTGAGTTAAACATTTCTCTAAGACTATTGTTGGTTCATCAGTGTTCAACAGTTTGCAAAACCGCCTATGTTTGCTCTAATCAGATGACAGAAAAGGCAGTCTTCATATAACACAAAATAAATGTTTATATTCTTTCTCCTATATGTTTATATATGTGCTTGATATTCAACTGTTTCTCATTTCAGAACATTTGTGCCATAATTTTTTTCAGTGCCATAATTAATATAGTGCTGTAAAAAAGAAAAATTATGGATCAGAAAGTTACAAAAAGATTGGCTGTCAGTAGGCGTTGCTTTGTATATATCCTATTTAATCTGTCAAATATTCAGCTGCACAAATCTCCATAAAAACACACACAATCACATGTAAGTCGTCTTTTAGTTAAGTGGTATCGATGAGGCTAACAATCACAGAGAGACTTTCCTTTGTCTCTTCCCAAATCACTCTGCTGTGTGTCATATTTGCCATTCACCTTGACACCACTCTGACAGAGATTAGGTGATAACAGGGGGAGGGAGGCGACCACCTCAAAGTACAACACCCCCGCCCCAACACTCTGTCCTGGCTTTGCCATGGCCTTCTGGGGTCTCAGGTGATCAATATAAAAAGGTACCCTGACACAACCGAGACACACAGTCACAGATTCTCAGTGAAGGAACACACTGTCACACTGAGCTCTGTCACCTCCGAAGTCCATAAAAAATCCATTTTGTTTTCAGAGCTTCATTCAGTTAACTGCTGCTATGTGGAAAGACTCCAGCAATGGTAAGGACAGCCTCATAATTGTTCTAATTTAAGGAAAATTAGTGTATGTTTGCTTGCTAAGAACATCCAGAACAATCTTTGTTGCACTTAATTTATCCATAATGTGCAACCATGTTAGTTTAGTTGTTTAGCTTTGTTTCAGTTATAAACTGTTTGCATGAATTTGTCCTGGATGGAGTAGTTCGGTGTTTGTTTAGCCTGTCTGCAGAGCCAGGTGGATGGCTGTCCAGTGCCACACCAGGATGATTCAGTCAGAGTGTCAGTGTGCCGGCAACGGAGAAGCCTCCTATTTCAGATTATTTTACTGGCTGTGCAAACACTTTGGCTCATTACATGTACTATAAGGCTACTTACCTAGGTGGGCCAGAAACCCCCCAAAACAAGAATTAAACAAGGAATTATAATGTTTGTGTAAGATAGAATACAGTGTCAGTGTAGAAAAAAAATCTTACATTGGATGAATAAAAAGTCCATCCTTGTTGTTGTGAAAAAGTAAATTACTTAAGAGTGTCACTGTCCACATTCAACCTTCTGTGTCTGTGCATTGAAACAGTGATGTCTACTGTTTAGTTACAACTGTAGAGGGAAGGATAATGAGTAAAAAAAAAAAGAAAAAGTACAAAAAAAAGAAAAGAAAGTATCATGGATTGTGCCTGATGTGGACCCCGCTCTTTCCTTTCCCCTCAGATGATGCCAGACCCATGACTTCCGGCGGCGGCTCCTCTCGCAGCGCCAGTCGCAGGAAGAGGACCAGCTTCTCCAAAGAACACGTTGAGCTCCTGCGTGCCACCTTCGAAACCGACCCGTACCCGGGCATCAGCCTCAGGGAGAGTCTGTCCCAGACCACGGGCCTGCCGGAGTCACGCATCCAGGTACACAGTCGCCCAGGCTACCCTGTATAGCAGAATAGACATGATGATAAAATACAATAAAGTGAGTTGTTTGGAGCCAGTGAAATTCTCATGTCAGATGAGCGTATCTTTATGTGGGAAAATGGAAACTGCTATCACTCCAAGATTAAGTATACACAGTGGGTACAAACACACACACACAGATGCATAGTTGTGTTGTCAGGTATTTTTCACTCTGGGTTCTTATCACAGAAAGGCTCTGTTTTAAAATGTATCCTGCATAGAATTGTAGATACCGCTATCACTTTATTTCTTTATCTTTAAGGATGACACAAGCTGTTTTTATCAGGATCTTGTTTGAGCTGACAGAGAGGTGCTTCGGCCTCTGACAGCTGACAGCCACTGGTGCCTGTTTGCCCAGGAAATGATTAACAGAACAGAATGTGTTGTTTATGTGTCCTGATCTGAGCTCTTCTTTTCTTTCTTTCCTTCCCAGGTGTGGTTTCAGAACAGAAGAGCTCGCACCCTGAAGTGCAAAGGAGCCAAGAAAGCCCTGTGGCAGTCTGAGCAGTCTAGCCCCGTCCACGAAGCTCTTCCTTCACCTCACGCTGTAGCCAGCAGGGGCCCGCAGGTTGGCTCAGGCCATCTGCCACCTCAGGGCCCCCCACCAGCCTACCCAACCCAGGTGAAGGAGGAGATGGAGGAAGCCTGCTACTACGGACAGTGTCCCCCAGCCTACTCTGCCAGTGAGGAGCATGGACATTACAGCTCCATGTATGGGCTCCAGCAGGGCAGATCGCTGGGAAACAGCTCCTGCCCACCCTTGAGGGGCTTCTGGTCCCAGCCGGGCAGCCAAACCTCCCCAGTCCCACCTCTGTGGTGCCAGTCTCCCCTGGAGATGAGAAGCTACAGCTCAAACTCCAGCCAGACGGCTTTCATGTACCCAGGATCAGCAGAGCAGCAGGTGTACATGCCCTACTCGACCTCACACTCCTCAACTCCAGACACCCCTGACTCTGGGTACTGGGATGCCAGTCTGGAGAACAGCCCATCGCTAGAAGGTCAGTACTCTCAGATGGAGGATTCATGGAGTGGGTCTGCCCTGGAAGGCTACAGGGAGTCTACACACCCGGTGATGGTCCAGCATGCCCCCCTGCCTGAGCTGTCCCTGCAGGAGATCCTGGGGGAGCTGGATGAGGACTGGTTGGGAGGAGAGGGACTGGACTGCCATGCCACCAGGGATAAAATGGCCTTCTGCTAATGCTTCAGTGATAAGGATTTACAATGGACTACTAGAGATCATATGTATTATTTTACTTTGATAATTTTTGTATTGCTTCTGAGATGTGTAGACATAAAAGTCCATACTATTAGAAATGAGATCCATATTTCAAAATCTCACAATCCTGCATGATTTTTATATATCCTACAGTGACTACAGCTTCTTTTGCTTAATGTATTTATTCCCTATTTATAACCTCTATTTATGATTTTCTGCACTTTTATACAAATAAATCATAGTAATAAGACATGAGATTGTTTGTGTTTCTTTGTTTTTTTTCTATCCAAGAACTTACTCTAGCTTGACTTGTCGCCAATAAGATTTGGCTTTGTTGATGTCAAAAAGTCAAATCCATTACATGAATTCTTCTGGTATCCAGATGTGACAGGTTTGCTGCAGAGCTGGGAGATAAAGTAGGTCATGCACAACAACCAGCAGATGGTACTAGTGAGTTGAGGAAAGAATAAGTCACTAACGTCTTTCTGGAGAACTTCTGTGGGAATATAAGGCACATAATGAAGGCTTGTAACTGTAAGTTATCACTTTTATCTCCTTTCATATCTCTTATCTTGTCTCTCTTTTATCTCTTTTTTTCTCTTTTAATATCATCCTGCCTATGCTGCTCAAGGATATGTTTGAGGATATCCCGATGCTCCCCCTGGTCTCATGGATCAAGGACTACTTGATGGGCAGACCACAGTTACATGGCCCTAAGAGGTGTGTGTACCACCACGGTTCCTGTTCACCACAAACATCAGACACAATTCTGAATCATGTCATCTGCTGAAATTCTCAGATGACACTGTCACTGTGGAGTGTGTGGAGTGTGGCCAGGAGAAGGAGTATGTTTTCATCTACCGCAATATCTAAGCAATTTAAGTATCTCACTATCAGAAGTGAGATGTAGAACCTGAAGTCTACTGTGCAGTTAGAGATGGTTCTGGTGGAGCAACATGATCACCCGCTGAGTCAGCATTAATCATCACGAGAGACGAGTGAAATCCTTCATTACAAACCAGTTTGCCGTCTTTCTTCCACAATCCTGGTGTTATAATGCTGTCGCTCTAAGCACAGACACACAGCATTGTAAAATGGAGCTGTTGTTTGAATAGACATGTTGGTATTAAATAGATTCAGGTTTGTTTATTCTAAATAATATTCACACACTCCTTTGCCACCTTATCTAAACTGTGATTTCATCATGAAAATAGTAGTTTGGCCTACAAGCTATACACACACACCTACACACACACACACACACACACACACACACACACACACTTATTACAGTATGCAGACTTTCATTTTGTCCCCATAGTTGAGTCCCCACAACCAACATGAGTAAAAATGGTCTTACACACACACACACACACGCACACACACACACCTACACACACACACACACACACACACACACACATTTTGACTCTCTTTGACCTGTCTCATACCTGTTGCTGCATTTGGCCCCCTTTGTACTTTCCCCTGAACCTCCTCCATCAGATCCTAAATGATCATGTCAAGATGAAAGAATCTTTTCACCATCTGCCAACAGACCCCTGCGTGTATCAGCTGGCTTCCATGACCTGACAACCATAACAAATATTTCTTTATCAAACATGAAATGGAAAAAGCCTATGACAGCACACAGGATGTTAGGCTTGAGGATTGGCGCTGTTTCCCGCAAGAGTGAAATGTGCTTACGTTGTTTGTATTGTTTAGGTCTCCTGCCTTCATCCTCAAGATGAGAGGAAAGGGTGTTGTCCTTTTGTTAGTGTCTACGTGGGTTCCTGTTCCCAGAAAGAAAAACACACAACAGGCTGGGATGCAGGAGAGAACGTGGCCCTACAGCCTCCTGTACTCACTAAAGATAGATCGGCAGAGGAAATGTCGCAGACTGCTGCCGTCTGACGTGTGTCGGGCAGGTGTTCACTGACACATGACGTCGGTAAACAAGATGCAGACAGCTGAGTGTAAAGCACACTGCGGATAAACGTGAGCTGTGACTGACGACGAATTAACACTGATATCAGTCCTTTTGTGCCATCCTCTCTGACATACTGAACGGTTCTGTACCCTGAGAGCCACGAATGCTGTCACGAAACAATGACTCAGTCAGAGCACGTTGTCTGCCGGATTGATAGCAGCAAAGAAAAAAGTCTGGTTATGAGATGAAACCTGGCAGTGAACTATTTCAGTGGAAGCTGTTTTGTGAAGTTTTGTCGCTTGAAGCTTCTTCTGCCCAGTCAAATAAAATCTTTCCAAGCCCTTTTGAAGGCTGGTCAAAAGTTCACATTACTCACACAGTGTAAACAGGAGGTCAATATCATCTCACTTTGTTGTCTGAGATCTGTCGCAGACGGTTACCTGCTGGAGCATTTTACAGCAAAATCAGATATTTCCCTCAGAAGTTGGTGGAGACCAAAACAGAGCTTTAATGAATGTTGGACTTTTATCAGGTGGAGACAAAGATGACTCCAAATGAATGCAAATTTTGTCCCAGGTTGGTTGGATGGTTGGATTACATTACACTGACTTACACTAGGCCTCATCTTAACCTGATCCTACACTTAAACCAAAAAAAAAAAAAAAATCTAATCAGTCACATTATAATGGATTTATATTTTGTATCTAAAAGTGAGTGAGTGTAAACAGAGCCAAACTGAAGCAGATGACTCAGTTTTATTTAACACATATTAGATGTCTGTGTAAATGAGACCCTCTCCCATTTATATGAGCTTGTAAGAAATATTTATGGCGTGAATCAGTCTCTGTTGGCTGTAAAATGATTTCAGCTGCATCTCCTCATCTTGACCTTGTTACAATCAGCAGTGATTGCGTAACAGAAACATTTGATCTAAATCTACACTCACTTACAGCAAATAACACAAGGTTTATCATGTGTTCCACAAAATAATACAAAGGTCCACCTCCGTTACATATACACACTTCCCTTACTCGTTGTCCACTTGCAATCAGCTGATTATTTCATGTGATGAGGATGTGTGTGTGTGTGTGTGTGTGTGTGTGTGTGTGTGTGTGTGTGTGTGTGTGTGTGTGTGTGTGTGTGTGTG
>JBAJHX010000033.1:3937502-3953383 GCA_037176925.1 Amniataba percoides | reverse complement strand
TGTGTGTGTGTGTGTGTGTGTGTGTGTGTGTGTGTGTGTGTGTGTGTGTGTGTGTGTGTGTGTGTGTGCGTGTGTATATGTGTGTGTGTGAGTGTGTGTTTGGAGGTGACTAGTGACGTTTTGGGATGACCAGCATGTCTGACATGGCCCACATTCTCCTGCACACAATGTCTAAATACTCGCCTTTTCTGCCTGTCAGCTTGTCTGTGCCTGTCACACACACACACACACACACACACACACATCACAAACCCACACACAGGCAAACAGAATGATTATCCTTAACACTGGAGCACTGGAGGTGAATTATTATTTGCAATCACACCCAATGTAACACAAACAAAGCAATAATTAACACACTGAAACACAAACAAAGCAATAAAACAGTAAACTGTTCCTGAGACATGGTCTCATTTTACTCCTGCTCACCAAATGCACACACACACACACACACACACACGTGTTAACAGCTCTAGTGTTGAACAAACTGGGGGCAGACAGGCATGTGAGTGATGGTCCTCAGCTGCCGGCAGTTCCAGGGATGAAGCCTGGCCTTCACTAAAAATATGGCCTGTAATTTAACCAAACCCTCCCTGGGAGTCCATGTCGGCCACACGCTCTAATTTAGGAGCTCATCTGAGCACTTTGTGATTGCACTGTGCCACTCTCTCCCGTCTACCGCCTCTTCCTCAGTTTGCACGTCTAGACTATGATTGATGTTGGCCGGTGACAGGGAGGAAGTGTGTGTGTGTGTGTGTGTGTGTGTGTCTGCTTGTACGCTCATACGTACGTACTATACGATCCAGACGATAGTATCTGGAAACCAGAGAGGAGACATGGGAGTGAAGAGCTCCTGCATTTGTTTGCCTTTCCTAAAATAGAACAGCAAACCACTTGCTGGCCAGACTGCCGTCCTCCTCAAATAGACTGATGTAATACTATAGTCTTGAATATGTTTATTTTCATCCAAATTCATCCAATCTGCATAAAATACACATAAACACGATTTCATTACCATTCAAGCACAGTTATCTCTCTTGAGAATACACAAAGCGAACAGGCACGTCTCGTATTTACATTTACTGTTTACAGGTGAATATGCTGCGATGAAGAGTGCTGCAGGCCAATACATTTTATTGAAGCCTCCACCTTTAAACTTAGCTTCATACAGAAATAGACAGTTGATATTAAATGTCATCCACATGGGAAATAAGGTCAGCCGCTCACTAATGAACTCCCGGGCAGCAACGTCTTCTGCTACCTGCCAGCACTAACCAACTCTATAGCAACCTAATAAACCCAGTACACTGCATGAACACAATATGTGCCCATCAAAACACGTCCTTAAAAATAATGGTATGTGTTTTAAATGGATAACTCCACGCGGGAATATATTAACAATGTACTATAATATTATATTATAACCAGGAGATAAAAAAAACATATTCCAAAAAACAAACACAGTATTAGAGACGACAGACTCACTGTATCACACCAGAGGCATAAATAAAACATGAGAATGTGGTAGGATCACTTGTATAAGCATACAGCCTCATGAGAACAACTACAGTGTAGAGCCTTATGTGAAGCTAAACTAAACCAAATCTTAAAGATTAGGTTGCATGTAGGTACATTCACTGGGAGCAGGACGGTGTAATGATCCCCCTGAAGAGACAGATCTTTGTTTGTTACGTGATTTAGGGGAGAGTGAAGACAAAGTCCATTTTATTGTTTGTTGCTCCATTATTTAATGATGAACATAACACTACACTCATTAGTAAAATCTTCTTGGTAAAAAAGACGAGGAGTCTACAGCCACAGAAGTGAGTCTCTGCAGCTGTAATGCTTAAAGGAAAGAAAACCAAGCTGTCAGACAGATAAACTAAAGTAATGGACAACATTAGGCCTTGAATGTTGGTGTTGAGATATTTCGCTGAGACACAAATGTTACCTACACAGTATTTAGGATACACCCTCTGGGGGCTGTGAATGTTTGTACCTAAATGTGAACCAGTCCGTCTCACTGATGTTGAGACAAATGTGTAGGAATTGACTGACATTACCATAACTAGTGCCACATTGCTAGCTAAGAATATAGTTTTGGCTAAAACCTGAATTGTGTTTTAGGTTTTAGGTTTTTGTGGCAGATATTAGTGGCTGAACTTGGGACACAAGTCAATGTTCCTGTAATGTAAGAAGTTTCCCCACTGCAGCTGTATATCTGGTGTCTTGTATTAGGTTTTGCACTTGTACGTGAGTGACACTATAAATAACAACAACTAACGTAGATAGACTATAAATCCCTGGAGGAACATAGCATAAGGTGTCAGCACTGGAGAACAAGATTTACCTCCAAACTGACAAAAAAATGTAGAGACTCAATATAACTTGCTTTAATTTGCATAATTTACCCACCTTTTAAATCCATTCCCTTTATAAATAATCACAAGAGGGTCCACAGATAAATTTTCCATCCTGTTGGACTACACGTGATTTTACACGTGTAAAATCAGGCTGTTTTATCATTATAAAAACACAATTCCAGAGAGGTATCAAACATCCCTGTGGAATTGTTATACAACTCTTAGATCTTGACTAGTGTTCAGAATAAAGCTCTTCGGGTTTGCACAACACCTTTTCACACAGCATGAGTACAGCGATGGAC
This sequence comes from Amniataba percoides, assembly GCA_037176925.1. Lineage (NCBI taxonomy): Eukaryota > Metazoa > Chordata > Actinopteri > Centrarchiformes > Terapontidae > Amniataba > Amniataba percoides. Next base: position 3,950,718 of record JBAJHX010000033.1, on the reverse strand, counting down.
GAGCCAAAGACAAAAAACAAATATTAACACTGATACAGATTCATGACACACATCAGAGGATGAGCAAATACTGCAGTGAGCTCGTGTGGTATGAAATAGTCTTGTTGTTTGCTCTGTGATCAGCACTCACTGGTAAGTTATAGTTTATCCTCATTTTATTATATAACATAATATATAACACACTGTGAGCAATGTTAGTGGAGTAACATCACAGTGCCTAATGTTTGGGGTCTTATAGGCTATCAGAGTGAGGCGCATCCATGCAGATCATCGCAGCAGGCTGAGTTTATTCGTTTCAGCTCAGAGCCCCCCTGTTGCTCGCCTGCCTGGCGTGCAGGGAGCTCTGTCTCCAATGCAACACCTCCAGCAGGAGTACTACATGTATGAGGTAATTGTTGTTTGGTCATGTGAGCTGCTGCAGCAGCTGTCAAATGTGATGATAGCAGGAGAATCCTCGGCCCCGCCCCCCGCAGCTGATTGGACGGCTCACATCCGCCTAGGGACCATCAACCAAGAGATCAGCCTATAGAGTTCAGTCTCAACCAGGAAACAGAGAGACAGGGTGAAAAGGAGAACCAAAATATTGGTGCTATGACAATGCTGAAATTTTATAGGGAAGTGTTATTTTTTTAAATACACGTACATTGAAATAAAACATAATGTAGAATTCTACTGCAGTCAGCACGAGAATGTAAAATATATGTTGATGGTACCTTCATACTCTTTAAATGTTGGCAGTGTATTCTTATTGTATGTAGGTTTTGGTGATGTTCTTTTACTTTTTGATATACTATTATCTGCTGTCTGGATTCTGTGAGTGTCAGTAATGAGAAGAAGCTGAGTTTCCTGTCAGCTGTGACTCAGTTGAGTTTGTGTTTCAGTGAAACGTGGAACATGCTGTCATCGATGTATCTCTCCGATTCAGGCAGCCGTGTGGATAAAACACAGTGACTGATCCGGGATCAGAAGGACAAAAATAGCACAGGAATGAATGTGAAAAAGACAAAGCTAAAAAAAATATCATGAACACGCAGTTACGCTGACCGATTTAGTAAGCATGAGGATCATTTTTTACCATAATTATAAGACGAGCTAAAATTCTCAGATGCAAAGGCAACTAAAGATGCTTATTAAGAAGCTGACTCACTCCTGTTAAGCGGTATCATTCGTTATCCCCTGCACATTTTGTTAGGACCTCCTGGAGTTCCCAGCTCTCACCTCAGGAGCATTTGGCCTGATAGATTACATGCATGTGTGCGCGTGTGTGCGCGCGCATGCTCATTCCTTCCCATTTGCAGCGAGACGTGCTTTATTAAGATGGCTACGAGTGCACTAATTCAAGGAGACAGCCCACACCTGGCCGACTGCACCACAGAGGTCAAATCTCTGTATCTCCCCTCCTTCTTTCACAAACACATACCTCCTCCCGTGGCGTCTCCATCTGCAGCCCACCTGCCCCATCTCACATATCTCATCCACCCTACACACACACACACACACACACACTGACACAGCACAGGATCATCTATTTATCTTGTCTACCACAAAGTCATGTGGAAAGCAGACAGACTTCCCTAAATTTAGAAGCTAAATGTTTATGACTGGAGAGTTAACTTAAGTTACAGCATTTCAGTATCCAAACAAACAGGTGGGACATTCTCACGTTAGGCCAGACTGAGTGTAGGGAGAGGTGCACGTCTGGCCAAAGTTAAATCTATCTGACAGCACCATTGTCTTTATTCAGGGGCTGAATCACTGACTGAGTGATTCTTACACTGGGCTTAGTGCTGTTGTTTCTCACATGACACCTTTATAATGTTGCTGAAGGAAATTCCTGTGTGGAGCAGAGCAGAAGACCTGTAGAGACCCATGAGCTGTATGTGTGTGTGTGTGTGTGACAGTTTCAGTTGCCTCAGCTGTCACACCGTTTGATCTCCTGATGTTGATCAGTCCACATGTGGACTTATAAATGTGTGAGTCTGTGTGAAACCCTCCAGACACTTATGATGTCATTTCTCACAGCCCTGGGTCCACACGTCCCCAGCAGGCGGAGTGTACTTTATCCAGAGCCCCTTGCTTTCAAACCCAAGCTCCGCCCCTCCGACAAGCGCACCCACCTTGTCCAGCAGCAGCAGCAGCGCGGTGCGCAGCGGCGGAGCGGGCGCATCTCAGAGGAAACACGCTCGTCTCTCGCTTAGGGAGGGACTGATCGAGAGCTTTTGGGGACCGAAGGCGGGGTTTGCTGCTTGTCAGCCGTGGACCGTGGAACTCCTCCACGGCCGGGTCCGGGAGCACCGTAGCCTGCGGTCGGGGAGCAGCGGGGAGAGATGCAGCAGCGGGCGGGCTCGCCGCGCCGCGCAGTCCGCCTGCGACTCTGGTGATGCCCGCCGAGCGCGGATCACCGCCCAGCAGCAGCAGCAGCACAGGAGGAGGAGGAGGAGGAGGAGGTCAGGACAACAGGGCGTCGGGGGGCCGGTGATGATGATGGTGAGGTCGGGATCATGGCTAACGGAACCGGCACCATCATGTTGAAATGCGTCGTGGTTGGAGACGGCGCGGTGGGCAAAACGTGTCTGCTGATGAGCTATGCCAACGACGCCTTTCCAGAGGAGTATGTGCCCACCGTCTTTGATCATTATGCAGGTAGGAGCTCAGGTTTTTTTGTTTTTTTACATTTTAATTATTCTGTGCATCACGAGCGTGAGATGAGAGCATGACTGGATCTGTGTGTTGTGATTAAAATCTGAAGAGCCTGAGAGGATCCCCTCTGCTCCCTCTGCCACTCTGTCTCCAACTGCATTGGACTGCATCTGTTGCTATAATCAAAACCACTTGTTTGCCTGCTTCATAGCAGAGAGGGGTTGGGGACCCTCAGCCCCCCCCTCCCTCCTCCTTCCTTCTCCCCCTCCCTCCCCAGCCTCACCCTGCTCTCCTTCCTCCTCTCAACCTCTCTTTGTCATTTTCTTGCAGTGAGTGTCAACGTTGGAGGAAAGCAGTACTTGTTGGGACTCTATGACACAGCTGGTCAGGTACAGTTTATTTTTTCCTCTGGCCAGGTGCCAAGCATGTCAAGGACACACACACACACACTCAAACACACACACACCCTCTCAGTCTCTCACTCTGTCTCTATCTCTGGTCTCCCCCCGTGTGCTCTTGGGACCAATAACTATCCGACGGTGCCTCCAACACGCCCACAGGCTTCATATTCGGGCCAGACAGTAAGCTGCAACAGGTGATGGCTTTCGCACACGGGTTTACTGCCAGAGTCTGGTGTGCCGTGGACAGTGATGGTAGTGAGGGGGTTTCAATAGTTCTATTATGTGGAGAACAGGGCTCCTATGTCCAGTAGTGATGTCACAGGTTTGTTAACAGGGCTGCCTAATGCCTGGGCTTTTTCTTTACAATGTGCCATTCAGTGGGCAAGAGTTAAAACTGTACTGAAAATGTGCTGGCCTACACACACACACACACACACACACACAATAATGTTTCCACTCAGCAGAAGAGCCAGTGTACACACACGCAAAGGCAGAAGACGCCATGTGGACACACACAGCAGACACAGGCTCACTCAGCATGAGATATTGGCTCTATTTGCCACCAGAACTTCAAGAATAGTTTTGTATCAACATTTGGTCTGGATGAAGACATAGATGTTTAGACTGAGGCTAAAGTGATTAGTCAAGTATTTAATTAGTCGATTAACTTATTAATGATAGATTTAATGGTTGATGAAAAAAATGCTGAGATTTACACATATTTTGGACATAGTACAAATAACTACAACACTATATGGCACATAAATCCTGGTACTTTAATGTTGAAAGCAGAAATATTAAAGGTACTCTGTGGAGTTTTTGACCACTACAAACACTGCGGAGCAATGTTTTTAATAATGGGCCCCTGATTTGATTATTTTATGTAACGTGATCAGCATGGGGGCTGGTTTTGATGCTTACTCTCTTACACTGATCAACAGTTGGCAGCAGTATACATATATATATATGTGCATTAAGGTGAGCAACACAGACTGTAAACACCAACTTTTGTTTGCAAACTCTACAGGGCACCTTTAACTTTGGATGCCCTTCAGCTCTACAGAGAGACATGTCACCAGTGCTGCACCCATTCTTTTCCCCACCACCTTTAACCTTTTGTCTTTTCAGTAAACTAAAACTGTACACATGTCAAATGTTAAATAGTAAACACTCTGCTCAGGGCTGGATTTAACTGTGTGAAGTCAGAATGAGTCACAATCTGCAATCTGATCCCGTCTTCGGGAGGACAAAAACTAGTCAGTGGAAGGTCAACCGGGGAATATTCAGCCGTTTTCCTGTTCTGCTCATTCATGAATGCTAAATGCTGAAGTCTGGGAATAGCAAATCACAGCCACCCTCCCTCCTTCCTGCCACCCAAACAGCTACCTGTGGCTGCGATATTTTTTCTCTTGAGAAAACAGATGGTAGAAGTGTTACTACTTGGTTGTAAAAAGAGGAACACAACCTTATTGTCTATTCTGGCGTGTTTGATAGGGTTTGTGTGTGTGTGTGTGTGTGTGTGTGTGTGTGCATGTGTGTGTGTGTGTGTGTGTGTGTGTGTGTGTGTCAGTGGGGGGTTTGTTTTTAGCTGATTCAGAGCGTTTCTGAAATGGAGAAGTTCTCCCAGATGTCTGCCGTGGGTGCTGCCGGCCACTGAGAGTAGAGTTACTGCTCTCCAAAACGCCCCCCTTCACCCCCCCCCTCCGCCCCCCGACTCTGCTGACCTCTTTATGTGGAGCACAAGGCCAGCTGGTAATGTTTATAGCTTCAGCTTCTGATCAAAGCCCCGGTGCCCCAAAGACAGAGAGAGGGAGAGAGAGAGAGAGAGAGAGAGAGAGAGTGAAATGAAGACAGAAAGAGGAAGAGAGAGAGACAGAAGGGGGAGGCGAATAGAGTAAGGTCGAGGGGGGGTGGATTTACCCAGAAAGTAGATAAATTGGGTCTTCTCTGTTTCATTTTCCTTTCCTGTTCTCTTCCTCACTTTTTAACTTGAATCACATCTCCACCTCTGGCCTGCGCTGCACACGTTCGATCGGCTTCGGGCTCCCTGTAACATTCATATTCCCGACATGGTTGGAGCTCCCACAATGCCTTGCTGTCACGCAAAGTGTGGCTGTGGTGTTGCAGACGCACGCCACTGCCGCGGCCTCATCGGATGTGAGCCCACGGTGTCACGCCGGCGTGTCATGTCAGGGCCTCATAATCACGGCTCGGCATTGAGCTGAGTGCCGCTGCGCTGATCCTGCCTCTCTGCCTCTCTGCCTGCTATTGTCTGCGCGCTGCCACGTCGCTCCCCCAGCCGCTGCCTATTGAATTATTCCATATGGAAGGTCTGCAAAGTCTGTTTTGCTGAATGTGACGAGGGAACAGAGGGGAAAGTCTTTACTTATTCATTCATTCTCCTGCTGCTGCTGCTGCACTCAAGAAAATCTAGCATCGCTGCCCTAGGAGGAGAAGGAAGAAACAGGAAGTGGATGCTAAGTGCTGTGGTACCCATGGAGACGTTTTAGGGAGAGGAACACGGGAGTTGCGACCCAGCGGGATCCGTGTCCTGCTGCCCTATTAACCCCCACTTTGTTGTTGGACTGTTACTCGTCTTTTCAGCCCTTCAAATGCTCTCACACTCAACTGCACATCCTGTAATCACTTTTACCACCTCACTTCACCCATTAAGCCCTCACTCCTCACTGTTTGGTACAGTCTGATGAGTCTTTTTTCTGACTCATCAACCCAAAGTGGCCCAGTGACCCTCAGACATCGCAGCGGGGATGGCAGGATGGCAGTTTGGGAGGGGGTTTAGGGTTGTGGGGTGGGGCTAAAATGCACCAAATGCAACAGATGGTTGTTGTACATTCCTATTTAAGATATGCTCAATTGAATGACCACTAACCAAGTGAAACACAGCAACCAGTGTGTCTTTGTGGTCATTTGTGGATAAAAATAGAGCTCTATTGTACAAAGAAGTAAGACATGTCAAACTTTAAATACATAGGCAATACTACTGGTAGGATAAATTCATTGTTAGTTTTAGTGCTGTCATAACAAGTATATAGTATAGTATCAGCCTATTCTTTAACAGTTTTGCAGTTTCAAGCTGAAGGGACTTGATAAAGCTCCTGCATAGTTACACAGTTAGGAAGTACTTACCATGGTGAGTAAAATAGCACTTTATTGGTAAGATCGGTAGAATTCCCCCTGTAAATATTTCTAAAAATTGTTGCTTATGTATTTTCTGTTGAAAACTAAGTCAGTTAACTAAGTAATCATTTCAGCACTACAGCCTTTTGAAGCCTGTATTGTGATTTTGTAAAATTTCAGAGGGGTGAGACAGTGTTGAAAGAATGTATATAAAAATCCTTCAAATGAGTCATAAAAGGTCTTAATTTGTGCTCCATCGTGCACAGTTTATGTGCCACTGCCATTAACTGCCATTAAAGGCAACATTAAACTGTCAGATTTTTGAATGGAGTGCGGCAGGGTGTTCTCTCTATACGGGCATGAATAGACGTGCATCAGCGCTCAGGCTATGATTAACGACTGTTAATCACCATTAAAGGACCAGTTAGGTAGAAATATTGCATAGATCAGAGCATAAATAGCTTTTTTATTCCTGAGGTTAAAAATCCAGTTCTACAAAATATGCAGATTTGCACATCAGAGACAGAACTTTGTGAATAGAAGCCGTCGATGTCTGGGCTTGCATTCCCCCCCGGCGGCCATGTTAGAGCAGGCGTCTCTGACTCCGTCGAAACAGCCAGTTTATGGAGCCCAGAGGAGAAGATGGGAGTAGAAAAGGAGAAAGATAGAAAAGAGAGAGAGCTAGAAAGAGGGAGAATAGGGGGTTGAGGAGTGGGGAGGGGGCGCTGGAGGAGGGAATGACTCACTGATATCATAGCACTCATATGTCACTGAGTCAACAGAGCACAGCAGAGCGCGTACGCTGGCCAAATGAAGACGCACAGTCTCGCCCACGATGGAAATGTATGGACATGTATGGAGATAAGTCAGCGGCAATAGATCACACACACACACACACACACACTGAGGCGCTCTCGTTTCCTTGTTTTCTATCATTCCTTCCCTCTGTGACCACCGATCATAATATTTACTGTACACTCCTGACTACCTTGGAAAGACTGTTATGCAACGTGTCAGTGATGTACTCATGAACTGTTGAGCTGCACTAATAAAACTGTACGACACGCGGCCGGTGGAACCTTTTACCCAAAGCACCTTCACAGCAGAGTGAGTGTAAACATTTCTGGACCGAGCGCTGATCAAACTGAAGATTGAGCACCGGAGCTACGGAGGAGCGTGCACTCTGTCTGCGCCTCTCCACACACACTCTGAGAGGTTGGCGGGCATGCTGTCTTTGGTAATGTGTCAGGGGTGTGCTGAGGAAGGCGGTGCGAGGGGCAGAGGTGGCTCTCAGAGAAGCTCCGGGCCTGTTTACAGTAAACTGCTGAGTGGCTCACACTGTGTTCCTTTATGTCTGCGACTCATCGGGGGATCGGAGGATTTGCTCGTGCGAGCAAAAGTCACGAGCACGCAGAGGCACACAAACACACACCAACGCACTCGGCGTACTTGATCCCATGTGACAGATAAAGTGTGTGAATGCATGTGGTCGCAGAAGCAGTGTGTGCTGTTCCATGTTCATCCAAAGAGATGTTAGTGTGAGGTAGAGGAGGCCGCTGTGTTAACCTCTACAGCAGCAGCAGACATTTGTGCACTTTGATGTACCGTACAGACTTAGCTGTCCTTTTCTATATTTGTGGTTGTTTTTAAACTATTATGGGAGATATTGCAAAGCTTTATGGCAGCCCTGCATTTAGAGGATTGTTACGTCAATGTAGTTAGATTTTTTTTTTTTTAAGTTGCTTGATTGGTCCCAAAAACAGACAATCCTGTTTCACTGTGTTATCTCTAAAAATTTCAGCAGTTGAGCATGAAAGTCCAGTCTTTACCTACTATAAATAGTATTTTTATAAAAAACTGCAATGAAAAATCCAGTAAAAAGCATTTTCCCAAGGCTTTTGATGTTCGAACCACAGTCAGTTTTGCGTCTCTGCGGGGCCACAGCACTGAGGCTAAATGCTAATGTCGGCATGCTAACATGCTCGTGTTTACCCAGTATGATGTTTACCATGTCCATGTTATAGTAACCTGTTATCATGTTAAGATTTGCTAATTACCACTAAACACACTGCACAGTTGACGGCATTTGATTATAGTCCAGTGTGTTGGACAAATGTAGGTTTTGACCTGATAGTTTTGACAGTAGAGGAATTGTAAGGGATCATGGATGTCTGTACCAAAGTTCATGGTTATCATTCAAGTAGTAAAATGTCAAAAAAAGAGTCAAGAAATCACTAAATTCATCATGTTTTAGGCTTACATGGCTCAGGGAATATACTATCAGGATATAAATCAATATTAAATACCATTGGTAGAACATTTTATTGAGGGATGGGCAAAATATGTAAAATCCACTTCAGACTTAATAGAAAAGATGTTTCAACGTCAACATGTGCTTTATGTTACAATATGAAACATTTTCTTGAAAATCAATTGAGTAATTGCTAATAGATAGAATAACAATCCAGTGAAGTCAAGGCTTGACAAGTCATGGTACTTCATCACACTGATGGAAAAATCAAGTCAAAATCCAATATTTCCATAAAGCAGTCCTGCTCATTGATTTGCAACAGTGCTCAGATCGGCCAGCACCCCACAAAATATTAAAGGGACACCTCAGTATAAATGAGTGTTGACACATCTGTATTGTCTCACTGTATCTGTCGTCATAATGCCCTGCCCTGATTTTATCCATATCACACACCTGTGTCTCAGGTCATTTCATATTATTTCTGCTTACACAACTAAAACCATGCCCCACAGTGTTTGAGAAACCTCCATATTGTTGGTTGTGGTTTGTATTCATAACTGATTCCTATCTCATCGAATCAGGAAATTCACAAATGTCAGTCACAGTAAAGTTTCTAAAGTGACTGTCAAAATATTGAGTCATTTCATGATACAACCCCCAACCCTGTGGCACTCCTTTAGAAGTTCAAAAGAGCCACAAAGAAAAGTATTTGAAATTCTTCAAGACTCAGGGCTGTGAAAACCTGTGAAATACTGTGCTCATTTAGAAGCAGGACGATGAACAACTCATAAATTCTTTGAATTATATCCACTTGACCCACTCCAGCGAAGCCGGGTTGAGTCATCTACAATACGATTGCAGGAGTGAGGATTTGTACGCTCTTCTCATCATCCACTCCAATGTGATATAAAGTCAGTATATCTTGTATTCATTGCTTGGCAACACAGGGGGACACGCTCGCCTGGCTGATCTACAGCTGTTTGAAGAATCTTTTGGCATTAAGCTCCTTTGCATATCTCTCGATGCGTTTGTGTGAGAACGCCTTGTCTCCGGGGTTATAGGAGTTTGATCGTATTGGACTGTGCCGTGTGTGTTTGGCAGAGAATAGGGGCTCGCTGAAGGCATCGGAATGAAACACTGTCTTGCCAGCGCTCGGTTGTCCCGGTGCAGAGATCTCTGGCACAGTGGGACATTGCATCCAATTTGCTTTGATTTCAGCGACGTGGACGATAAATTTCCCCGACAAGAGAGTGAGATTGATTCACTTGGTCTGAGTTGGTCTTGTTGAGTCATATCTAATTACTGGAGATCCATTGATCGCCTGTGTCTTCGAGCTAGCTGCAGAAAACCTTCCTGATGTGTGCCATCGGGAGAAGAAGCGAGAGGAGCCATGAATATTCATATGTGTGCAAGTCGGACACTCTGTCAAAAGGGTTTATCTTTGGTGAGGACAAGAGAGCGCTTGATCTGGCGCACAAAGGACAGTCTTGCGTCTGTGAATTAGTCATTTACACCCCACAAATATGGGAGATGGCAGCGTGTCTGGTTTTCAGTGTCTTGTGGCGATGCCTTGTGCTCAGCTCGTATTGAAGGACTGCGAATGTAAAATAATCCCTAATTGCCTCTGTCAGAAAGGGAGGGCGAAAAAGAGAGAGCAGCTCCCACGTGAAGGTCATCTTCTTCACATTCTTTTCTCTTCAAAACTCAATTCCAAGTGCACTTTTTTCGGCGTGTCCTCCTGTCATAATACTACACTTCACTTGTACAAACCAGTCGAGGAGCGAGCTAAGCACGGTGTAAAGTCGGCTCTCCCGGCTCCAGTGAGCAGGAAAAGTGAGTCTGCGATTGGAGCTCATTTTTTTACGCTTTAATAATTCATGAATAATAATTCCTCAGATGTTAAGAAACGGAAATGAATCATGTCCGCTCATTGTTCCTCTATCCCCCTCCATCCTGACCTCTCCTCCTCCCCTGACCTCGTGTGTTAACCATTACCGTCCCGTTTTCTTCCAGGAGGACTATGACCGCCTGAGGCCGCTGTCCTACCCCATGACCGATGTCTTCCTCATCTGCTTCTCTGTGGTGAACCCTGCAAGTTTCCAGAATGTGCGCGAGGAATGGGTGCCGGAGTTGCAGGAATATGCACCCAGCGTCCCCTACCTGCTCATTGGCACCCAGGTTAGTGCTGTAATACTCTGGTATGTTTTGAGTTCACAAGTTCAGTGCCTGGTCCAAACATGTTCAGGATGGACTGATTGCTCGTCCCCTGGTGATGCTGTTTGCATCTTTCATCCAGATATCTTCACACTCCACTCCGGCTTCCTTGGTCCTCAGTAATGCATCCACCAAGTCTGAAGTCGGATGTCAGTGCTTCTTGAAGTACAGTCAGACAGGCAGAAGGAGACTGCTTCTATTTATAGTTACATCTGTCTGGATACTCTAGATATTCTCTTGTCATTTGCATCACATATCATCTGTTATTTGATCTAAAATTAACATTTTGAGCACAAATTTTACATCCAGATTCTGAGAGAAAACTTGTGGTTGGCTTTTTGCTCTTTGGTATTGGAAAAAAACAAATTGCCACAATTTCAGCTGCAATCTGAATGAGTAGCTAATAAGTAGTAAAAATAGTGTTTTAGCTTTGGTTCGAGTATTCTTATAAATGACTGTATCCTTTATTCTCAAAACTCAAAGTAGTGAACTGCTGCTGGGAGCTCATTCAGATCCTGAATTTCAAATGTTAAAGAAACAAAAACACCAAAAGTCACAATTTAAATGTATCCTGGGCTGCCAGGTAACACTGCAGGTCGTCATCTAGCCACTTCTAATCAGCTGGTGGCACGTTAGGTTGTCTGATGTTTGTTTCGCTGGCAGAGTGCATTTCCATTGAAAACAGCTGCTCTCTGGAAAAGAGGTTGATGAGAGTGGTGGTGAAACTGTGCTGGAACACCAAAACAATAAGTTGAAAAATGCTGAAATGCTTTACAGAGATGATTGAAAACTGCAGAGGTGGGCCATCAATTTCTGAGGCTTGTTTCAGCCTGGGAACCCCCAATGTTTAATTTATTAAATAAAAAAGTTTGAACAGCCGTTATAAACCTGGCTGGGCTTCTCAGGCCTGCGGCGTTGCTGCAGCTTAGCCCGACTTAAAGGTAATCATTAAATCAGAAATGTTTAAACCAGCAATTACCCAATGCAGAGATGCTAAAGCTGGGTTAATGTCCTGTGAGCTTCAATAAAGGCATCACTAAAGTCTGGTAGATGTTAAGAGATGACTCTAATCTCGCTTTTTCACTTATTTCTCATGCCTTCATCCCCGCTGCCAATACCATATGTCCTCTTAAAAATGAGTGCCGACTCGTGAGTGATTTTTGGTCCGTGTTCCCTGGCAACCAAATGCCAGTGCAACCAAGGCCCAGCGGTGATGAGGAGGATGGAGTGGGTGTCTGATTTATCTTGTGTCAGCTGATGTTTACTGCCCCTTTATCAGTTCCCATCATAACTCACTCGCTGCTCTTCAGCCGGATGCTAATAAGAACATGCGAGCTTCATAACAGTGAGCCGCGCTGCAGCCAGTCACACCAATCAAGAGAAGGGTTAATGAAGCTCGCTCCCAGCGAGATTGTGCAGGTGGATGCATTTATCATAATTGGTTATTACCGAGTTGGGGATGAGCTGTGTGTGCCGAGCATTGCGATGAATAGAGGAAGAGTGAGGAAACTTGTGGTTGGCTGTGAAATCGCTTTGCACAAGAGCAGGAAGTGTGGGCTAACATGGCTTTGTTTCAAAATGAGAAAACACGCTGTCAGTTATGCGGTTGAGATCTCGCAGCTATGTTTAAAGGCATGGAGAAGAGTGCCGGATATTGACAAATCAGATAACAAGCCAATACAAAACTCAAAGTATTTCATTATGATCTATTCTCAAAGAGTTCTAAGTCCCTTATAAGTGTCTCTTATCTCTTTCAGATTGACCTTCGCGATGACCCCAAGACCATCGCCAAGCTAAATGACATGAAGGAGAAGCCCATCGCCACTGAGCAGGGACAGAAACTAGCGAAGGAGGTTTGTGTGTCTGTCTTACTGATGAACTAAAGCAACACACGGCTGTGAGGAGAAGCTCACAGCGTTGTAGAGGTTAGCTGTCGTATCCATTGAGATTCCTGTGTGTTGCCTTGACCGGCTAATGTGTCTGTAGGAATGTCATTTCTTCAGATGTCTGCGCATTCTTTGCCTTGCAATCAATCCAGATGCACATTCTGGGTCGTCGTGGATGTCCAGTGGAGTTCGGGGCTGTAAGACGTAGATACCAAATGTGGTCTGTGATTCATCGCTCCTGTCAGGCACAAACCGAGGATAAAAGTCAGCCGCTCAAAAGTGACGGTCGCGACTCATTTAAAGGTTGACTTGGCAACGTGATTCAGGATTTAGATGGAATTTATGTCTGAGAGGAGTCATGAAGTTTTCTGAGGCCACAGCATTTAAGAACATAGTCCTTTATATTTGCAGATCACTCAAATACAGCAAAGCTAGTTCCTTCAATGTGAGCAATATTTACCATTCTACATTACTCTCTCTTGTCTCTGTTGAGATTAGAAATTCTTTAAAAAACTGCTCCAGCTGTATGTCTTTTTTTAAAAAATATAAATTTGATAGTTTTTAATGAAGAGATGTGACTACTCCCACTTTTTAACCTCTGGAGTATTACCGTAACAGTCGAGTCAAAGAGCCAAACATCATGAAAACTGAATACCCAGCAGTCTTTGAAAGAACCCAGAGTTGTT
>JBAJHX010000033.1:3902103-3927626 GCA_037176925.1 Amniataba percoides | reverse complement strand
CCTGACATGGAATTTCCTTCAAGTAATATAAGAACTGAAACATCCTCATTACTGTACCCAACAGACCAACCCATTTATCACAATGACTAAGAAAGATATTGTGGCCACAAGTGTCAAAAGCAGCACTAATGTCGAAATGAACAAACCAACCTATGAATCTTTCTTTTAAAAAAACTTGTTTAAACCATTAAGATGACAAGGAAATCCACAATCTCCATGTGGATGACAAAAATTTGTCTTTGAGACATTTACTGTATTTGATAAAGACTCACTGGAGTTACACTAGAGGAAGTTGACACGTGACCTGTAGGCCTAATGGACCAACAAGATGAAGTTTTCACATACAAGGAATGTGCTTTGGTATACTGGTGCATAACAATAAAAAGATTAGACAAAAAGATGTGTATTAGGTGTGTAAATTTTATGTTAATATGCATCCAGTGTCGATGGGAGGGGATACGTGTCAGTGGGGGGTTTGGGGCTTTGCTGATGTCACATTAGATGTCTAAACATCTAATGCCATTAGCTTTTGATTGTCATTATGTTAACTCGTTATTAATTGGGTCTGTCGGGTATGCTTGATTTAGCACATGACAAGTAAAACTGTAATACTGAAGAACTATTCAACTTACTTCAAACGCACAACTGCTTGGTGCAAATGTTCACCAAATCTTTAATGTCTTTTAACTTGATTTTCTTTTGATGGCATTGGTTTTTAATTGCCTTTCCAGTCATCATCCTCAGGTAGTGAAAATCACTGCATCAAATTCAGATCATGCATCCCATTCAACACAAGATCAAGCCTTGTCCTGTTGACTGTTTCACGCTTCAGAGGGATGCTAGTATCTATGCACATCCTGCCGGGTTCTCTTTCTAAATTGTTACAGTTCAAAACAAAGTGTGCCAGTCAGTTAGCTGTTAATATGGTGTTTCTCTGGTGTTGGTGTTTTCTAAGGATGCTGGGTTTCTGAATTGCTGAGTCCTTCCACTATTAACTGGGCAGAAGACAAGCAAACAGACAGTGGTCTACAGAAAACAGCACATTACATGTCTTTTAATTGTTAGGTTTTGTTTAATCTAAAATATATATTTCACTTCACTGTCAGGCTTGACTGTGTCAGGATCATTAAGGACTGCTGTGCCAACTGTCACAATGCTGCCAAGACTAATGATACAGTAAATCCAGTAAATCCTTCATGAATGTTATTTCTTTGCTTATTATTCAAAGGCACTTCTGCTGGAGGGGATTCTGTTTTTGGTGACATCAGTTTAATAAGATATACAAATATACTGGGGCAGTTGTGTCAAAAACTAGTGATGCATAATGCTGCCATTGTGGTGTATTATTTGTATGGTGTTAATTGTGACTCTCATCAGATGCCGTGAAGGGGTTAAAGTGGGAAAAACATTATATAAAGGAATATTTAACTGAACCTAGTCAGTAGCTTAGTGGCCATTTACAGAAATCCCAGATTTCAACATACATCAGCCCAAATTTACATGTCCTACACTGACTTCCATCTCCCATCACAGTTATGGAGCTCTGCACTTCTTTTCATTTCTTATCTGGCTGATCAGTTCAGTTGGAAGGGTGTTGCTGATTTCACATTTTGTTCTCTTTTGCTAAACTTGGACACTACTGTGTCCTCTCAAATTCACAACGCTTACTTAAATTTTGTCTCTTGTTTGATCTGCGTCCACGATCTTCTTCCTCACTCTTGTGTTTGCCAGTTCCACAAACCCTTCCTTGGACTTCATGAATAGTTTTTCCACAGTCTGTGTTGCTTTTTAATTGGAAACTTCCAACAGCATAGACATATTTGGAAAAAGACATAAGTTTCAAAATGTTACTGTGTATCACTGGTGACAATCACCGAAGCTTCAGATGATAAAAACATTGTAGCAGTACCACTGACACCAGTATTCCTTTAAGACTCCTTATTTATTTAATGTCACTCTGTGTAACAGAGGGGACTGTTTCTTTTTTTTTTTCTTTTTTTTTTTGTAAAATGTTAATGTTCAGGATTATGCCCAAAAATGATGACAGAGCTGCTCACACAATGGACCAGATGGGGGTCCTGAACATCACCTGTAAATTTGTATTGTATTGAGTATTATTTAGATAGATGATGTGTGATAGACGATGATAAATAGATGACGTGTTATTGCCTTTTTGTTTCCACCCTGCTGCCACAGGATGGCAGCCTTGCCTTTATCACTAAATGAGTAACTTCCTTTTGAGCACTCTTCAGATGTACTTTGATTATAACATAACTCCCTTCACACCTGTGTAATATTACTAATATTATTGATGTGAAACTTGGTCATTGATTTGAAAAGTGGTTTTACCCTGATTTATGAACTTCACCTCTTTGAAGGCATCAGTGTAATTATAATATCCAAACAGAGCAATATGATAAATTACAGTCACAGTCCCATGAGGTCAAAAAGCCAAAGATAATAGAACAGTAAGAATTACGATAGCATTTAAAAGATCTGAAAAGGTTAAATAAACATTATTTCATACGTGTCTTCAGACACACACCACCAGACTCACAAAACACTTTCTACACTTTTGAGCTACAGATACTTACATGTACCTTAAATAATGATTTGAATAGGAAATGTGATCCATACACCCCACAAAGTAATCCTCACATACCTGTCTTAGTCACTTTACAAAGAAGTGAAATATCAACATCCTCCCAAGCGCCTGCATCTATCCATCTATTCAATATCACGACTGATCCGCATCCAAATCTATTTCTGTGCTGCGTGACTGCCCATGCCCAAACAGTATCTGTCAGCGCTCGTGATTTGTTTTAGTTTATTTGGATGTCAGACGAGTAGCTCGCCGCAATAAATTTAAGTTTACTACACACTTTAACCATATTCTTCTCTGTGATTGAGACTTCACCTGAACCTCAAACCTTTCCTGGAAAAATAAACTTCTCCACCTGCTGCTTCAATCATTTACAAATATAATATTCAAGCAGTCTCACTGAATAAAAATGTGAACAATTCTAATTATAAATAGTTAGGTGTGGACTTTGAGAGACTTCTTTAATTCCTTTTAGGCCTCTCTCTCGTTTATAGCAGAAATGATATGAAACAATGCTATTCTCATCAGACCCATCTTTCAAGGCCAAATGAATCACACTTTTCCACCCTGGACACAGTAGTAAGTTATCACATCCTCTCTGTGGATTACTTGCAGATGACACAGCATAGACCTGGTAGGAGAGGTCCATGTTGACTAAAATAGTGTGAATCACTCCTGGCAGAAGAATCGGTGCTAATGCAATTCTCTTTCATTTCCTTTCATAAGCACAAATTAGATCAGCATCTCGGAGATGTAAAAGCTAATGTGTTCGGACTGCTGGTGATTTCCCCCCCGAACGCAGCCTCAGCTCCAGCTAACTACTACATTACTCACACCACTTCCACTTCCCATTACGCCGCGTGTCATGTGCTCATGAATGATCCGACTCCAGGAGATGACCTCATGTGTGGGTGCGAGTGACTGTGAGTGCTCCTTTGAGACGTCTTTGATTGTTCTGAGATTTACTTTTGTGCGTGCTATGACACATACTCACCGCTCTGGGTTTATATAATGCCGCTTCTCGACAGCACTCAAGGCCTTCAGCGGGAGGGTTTGACTTTGCCACCATCTCCACAAATAAATAGAAATACGTGTATTGTTTACAGGTTTGCCTTGTGCAAAGATAAAGGGAGTCTGTTCTCAAAGACTAAACTGACATTGGCAGGAAGGTTTGGAGGTACGATCACGGCCAGATTAAGGAGGCCTTGGTGCTGCTGGTTCCACCTTCACTCCCACTGTCTGTCAATCTTCTATGCTAAAATATATCCTGGACCAATGTTCTGTGCATGGGAATTTGATTAAATGCAAGTTGTATTAGAAATCTTAAGTGTTTGAGTACAAAACTAAAGTAACGATGCTTTAAGACTACATTTTTGACCTTAGACATTTTATGATGATCCATCCGTGGGTATGATGGTAGGGGTGGAGGGTGAAGGGCATTTAGAGAGAGTTGTCTAATTACTGTAATGAGTTTTACAAATTTTTAACTTCTGGATATATGGAGATTAAATTTTGATATACCTTGAATTTATTTAAAAGGGACCGTGTAGAGTTGAATCACAGACGTCACCATTTGAGACACGGTACCAGACTGTAGCTTTAAAACCTTCCTGAGAAACTGCTCGGCTCCTCTTTGTCCTGTTACCTTGATGACGTCAGTGAGTCAGGGGTCTGTCCGGGCCCTGTCCTGACCCCCCCACCAGCATCACTTCACCTCTCCACGTTTCCAAGCAGCTGCCAGCGGACAGCCTCCTCCTCCTCCTCCACCTGCCTCTGCTCATTGGTGACACGAGCCGCCCGTCACGCGGAGCCAGCGCAGGGTCGCTCCCTCTCCGCGTGCTCCGCCGGAAGTGTCCGTCCCGTCCGGTGACTCCATTGGACCGAACCGCTGTCAGTCCGCCTCCCTCTGGCTGAACCCAGTCCTCCTCTCCGGCTCTGTGTCTGCCGAGGCCGCCGTCATATTGGCTGCTCGGAGCAGCAGCGACCACGGCAGAGAGGAAAAGACCCCCACCACGATGAGGAGCCGGGCTCAGAGGATCGTGTAGCTTTTTAAACCCTTTTCACGAGTATTTAGCTCGTTGGTTTTTAATTATTCGGGATGATACCGCCAAGTATCCGAGCACCTTTAGCGCTTTCATCCGACACCGTGGTCCTCCAGGGGGATGTATGCCTGACTTCTCTTAATAGCCATTTTTTGCAGACAAAGAGAGCTTTTGAATAAAGCTTTCAGAAGACACCAGGGTAAGAAATGAGCTCCAGAAACAAACCTTTGTCCGGCCAGCTTGTCTCGTTTGTCTGCTCGGCCTCTCGGGGCCTCACAGCGCCTCTTTGCTTTATTTGTGTGTTTTTATGGAGGATTTTTCTCAAGCTAACAAGCTAACAGGCTGAAGCTACTCCTCAGGCTAACAGTTAGCATTTTTGACAGCTCGGACCGCTAGATTAAATAAGCAGCCAACTCAGAGAAAATTCAATCCTATTTCAGATTTATTTTTAAATTACTTGTATTATCATATATTTGCCTGCTAAGCCAGCTTGTCAGATATGAACCTACCTCACATAATCTTCGCGGCTGTAGCCACATTTAGCGGTGAGCGTGTTAGCAGGTCCGCTAACTTGGCAGAAGGAAAGTGGGGCCTCCACAAACCTAAAGGCCTCCAAACCTTTTCTATAAAGCAGCTATAATAACCACAGAAGTCGACAGTCGTGTGTCCTCTGTTGACATTAATGTTAAAACACACCTGTTATCTGTCAGGGCAGCTGAGGTTCGTCTATCGTCTCTTCACTGCCTGACAGGTTTGGTGTTGAACTAAATGTAGTTTTACTCTGAAAGGCTTTGTCTTCTAATGCAGGTTGATTTGACTTACAAACCACAAAGCTACACACTGGAAGAACTAATATTATATCAACACAGTGTTATACACAGCTGAGTAGAAATGTAATATTTAGTTGTGAAATGAACATTTTCAGCCACTTTTATAGATGTGTTGGTTATTGAAATGTGTTCTGCTCCACTTCCGGGCAGTAATATCTGGATAATTTGCCATATAAACATTTTAATTAAACGCTGTGATATTTGTTGAGATTTGAGTGATAGGAGGAAACACTGCGATTTATCAGTCATTTACAGACCCTGTGTGGCTCCTTGCCATCCTACATATCTCTCTGAATGCAAGACGCTGCAAATATCTCATTAACTCTGGTCTGGTCTGAGCAGAGGAGGCGTCCTCCCTTAATCTTGTCTTCTCTCCAGCCCTCTCTCAGATCACTCTGATCCCAGGAGGATGGGTGTGTTGGGCTGCCGGAGAGCAGAAGTAGCCTAGTTCTGTTTCAGGGCGGCTTTAAATGCTTGTGGACTGGATTGCACTGTTGGTGTGGTCATTGTTATCAATGGCGACAGTCATAGAATAATTATATTGGATGGACTGTGTTTGAAATTGGCCACATTGAGGTAGCCGAGCGGAGTTAATTCTAGTCAGAAATCTGCAACATGAGATGCCCGAGCAAAGAAGCAGAGAGAAGAAATTATAGATTATAATAATGGGTAAAGATTAGAGTCAAAATTAAACTTTATTATAAAATAAATTAGTCACTTTGCTTATTCTTTTTTTAGTAGTCAACTGCAAAATATTTTTTAAAGTTTCTTTCTGAAGTCCAATAGTAAAGGAGCCATCCTCTGGCAGTGTTTGAGTCTCAGTGGTCATCACCTCACAGCTGTAGTTATTCATACATGCATATTTTCACGATACAGCTCTCAGCAGTATGTCCCTTTGCTCGTCAGCTGAACCGTCGCAATATTTGTATTTATTTTTATTTATTTTTGTCAGTTGACAGTGAAGCCACCTAAATGTGTCAAAAGTGGACATGGATAAAATTAGCTGGCCGACATACAGTTTTTTAAAATAATGTATGTGTAATTCTAGTATGATTCATATGTAGTGGAGTTTATGTTAGCATGTTTATTCCTCTTTAGAGACCTCCATTATTGCTTTTGCA
Organism: Amniataba percoides; assembly: GCA_037176925.1. Taxonomy (NCBI): domain Eukaryota; kingdom Metazoa; phylum Chordata; class Actinopteri; order Centrarchiformes; family Terapontidae; genus Amniataba; species Amniataba percoides. Next base: position 3,921,031 of record JBAJHX010000033.1, on the reverse strand, counting down.
AAATGGGTTAATTGTTAAATTGTGGCAACAGTCACAGAGTAGAGTTGTAATTGTTCATGGGCATGGTTAACAATGTTTTCAAGATCCTGGTCCCTTTTTAACCGTATGTCTTGGTCACTGGAACTTCTCAGTGTTTGTATTTCTAAAGTGATTAGCCAGCTGAGGGATAAAACACAGCAACCCAGATGGAAAATCCAGTCTCTCCAGATGAAGCTGATATAACATTAGTCTTCCAGCTCCAGTTCATCTTGGAGTAAAGACCAAATGGTGTGAACGGGAAGTTTTATTTTGTAGATCAGTGTTTTCATGTTGGCTGTACATTTACAGAATTAAGATAAATGTGGGGAAGTTAGGTTGTGTCTGGTAAGATTTTTGTGCTCCAACAAAAACTTGACAAATGAGATGGTTGTTTGCATGTTTTGCTTTCTAAAATTGAATTGGCTGAACAAATAGTTCAAGTACATTTTGAACCATGTTGTTCCTTTTGATGAACCCTTTGATTTCCTAAGTTCGGCAGTTTGAGCGTGATTTTATGAGGACTTGTCAAGACTATTTGTGTGATATTGAGCTACCAGACTTATACTTAAATCAGTGAAGTGACACAGCAGTTAATATACATCATGTGATATTGTAATAGATGCACTGCAGTAGTCGTAGTTTGGTTTTTAAGATTGTAGTTATATTGTTGTGGTTTATAAAATTGTATTGTGTTACACATTTATATTGACGCTGACTAAGAAGCTTTATTTATCATGTATCAATTGTGTCTGGCTTGTTCTTGATCAGAAGGTCAGTTTAAACACTGACCTGGTGAAGCGGAATGCTTCAATGAATTTAAATAATCAACTAGACTGCTGAGTTGTCGTAGTGAGAAAATTTGTTTCAAAGGAGTTTAGTAGGAATAGTGAATATCAATCAGTGATTGCTGTTAAAGATAGGGTTGTAACTATTAATTAATATCATTATTGGTTATTGTGCCAAATTCTCACATTTGAGATTTTTTCTATTGTCAAAATATTTGGTGATGAATTTTGTTTTGACTGAGTAATTGTTGCACCTCCAGATAAGAATAAGCTTCATTGAGGTAAGGTACAGCTGGGACAATATTATCATCCTTGGCGCAGCTTAAGTTCCGTACAGTGGATGCCTGCCATAACATGAGGAGCAATGATCAGAGCCTGTGCTGTGGCGCAGTGCCAGTGGTTTTCCATACAGCAGGAATGGCACAATAAAAGATGTTGCTTACCTTGATGATAGGTGGTGGGTTTGAGTTCACACAAACTGGAGGGAGATCCTCTGACCTGCAGTGCTTCATGTAACCAGTTCACTGCTCAGTGTCCCCCAGTTATTTACAATGTAAAAACACTTACATTTCAAAGCTTTTGAAGAAAGCATGTCAAAAGATTAGGGCATCCCATTTTATTTTTCCCCCTCAGTGCATTTAAGGGCCTCTTTTTCAGTGCAGCACTGAGTTGAAAAGTCTTTTGACTTTAGTGAGGCCTCCTGTTTAATAAGGATGTGCATAAACAGGAATAGCACTGACAGCATTATGTCATTCAAGTAATTACATTGTGTTTTGGTGTTTTAAATCGTAAACTTGATTATATAATTGAGTGTGCGGAATAAACGTGTATAATTATTTAAATTAAGGCTGCAACATGAACATGATACTAAGCACAACTGATTGTCTGACAAGTTTAATCACTAAAGATCTGGAACAACACACCATTATTGCAAACACATTTCTTGCAGTTGTGTATTTTCACTACAGAACTACAAGTGATGCAGTAATACACACAGTCAACACAGGAACATTTTAGAATGAAAATTTAGATCCTTCAAAAAATGATAACTTTGCAATCAAATCTTGTTGCAACAAAAGTCCTGTCCACAGCTGGCAGCACATGACAACCTGCAAAAGATTTTTGCAAGGGTGAGTTTCTTCTGAATGCGATTGGAGAGGAGAAAAAGTCTGAGGAGGTCAAAACTCCAGAGACACTAGGGATGTGTGTGTGTGTGCTGGAGTGATAATAGGCTTCATAGTTTATAACCACAGTGAAGTTTTAAACACCGTTTAAAACAGTCATTTCAAAGCAAGCTTAGTGGTTGCAATTATTTGTACCCATTATATTTCTAGGTGCGATTAAACCAACATACATATACTACTACTATGAAATCCAGTTAGTAAATTATTTTTATCACTTATTGGTCTGCTGGATTGGCACTGGGTGTTGTACCGAATATTGTTTGTTAGAAATCTTGTCCAGGTTATCACTATCGCCAAGCTAGTGGCGATGAGATTGGGAGTGTAGTCAGTTGCTGTGGCAGTACCCCTTGAGGCAATGAAAGGAAGACAGACATCCAACAGATTAGCCAATGCACAACACTTACTCAGGCTTATTGTGCAGATGCACATGGAGCACAGAAAAGGGGGTGAAGCACAGTGAATGAGTCATGTCACATTTGGTGATGTAACTTAGCTGCGTGCATAAGATGCTACTTTTTCATAGCAACAAATGTATTGCAGGCTTTGAAGTGGGCGTACGTACTGAAACATCAAATTGCTATCAAGAGGAGGGGCGTTGTCATCTTTTGTGAGTACAAGGCAAGTCATTGGGTGGGGGGTGGGGGGGGAAGCGACAGTGACATCATGAGTTTGTTAGTGATGGCCTTGGAACTGCCCTCAGCAAATCAACTTAATCAGTCATGTGCTCAGGACTAGTGTGGTTTCCTGTGCATCACAGAACCCTCGTCTTAACACAGCTGACTGTGCAAATCCATAATTTGTTTATCAGTACTGAGAGGTAATCTTCACTCTGCACACAGGTCAACATGTTGCCTGGTAGAATAGCTGCTTTTAACCCACAAACAGATGGAAAGGGAAGAATTAGGAGGCATTGAGGAAGACTAGCTACTCTAAGATGGTACAGTATATAGCACATTTAATAAATACTAAGAGGGTTAGGGCTTAAAATGTAAACAAGAGTTCCCATAACTTGAGTGCATGTTCTTTAAGTAATGTGTGATGTGCTGTTTGCAGTTTGTATTCATGGATAAAAATTGATGCTGGATAATGTCATCAGTTACAGTATATTTTAGTTTTCTTAAAAAATTTATTTGCGATGGAATAAAACTTGTTTAAATGATAGATGTCCAAACACAGTGTTGTAATTCACTTTTTGGAACTGGGCTACACTATTAGTGTGACAGCTTGCAAAATTGTTTGGTTTCAGATGTTTTACAGACTGGAGAGATATTCAGATATCTGTTTGCTTTAGTTATTATTTGGATTCACTGACAACACCTTATCCTAATATATCCATAAAATCCATAAAATGTCAGAATAGGGAGAAAATGTGCATTATGGGTCATGACTGAGGCAGGAAGCCTACCTGAGGGGACTTTGCTCACTATAAAGTTGCATCCCTCGAATGCTGTTTGGTACTACAACTTCTAAATCCCTGTCAAATTCTAGTAGAGTGATAAATCATCAGCATATGTGAGTGTGTATGTGCATGTACATGTGCCCTGTCTGCTGCTGTTACAGGGAAAGTTTTTGGTCAGGTCTAGACTGGCTCTGTAATACAGTACATACCAGCAGATCAGCTGTGAGCAGATCCCAGGTTCATTTATAGCTGTGGCCTTGTGTCCCTGCACGTCTGCCTGGCAACTCCTAACTCTGCTGTTCCAACTACTCAAGCTCACCCACCTCTCAGACGCTTTGGCCCCGTTATACTCTCACCATGTCTAATTACTAGATACACAGTAGTCTGGGGAACTTAAATGTAGGACGTTCTTTATGTAGCATATACTTGTGTTAAATGTTGCCGCCGTTGCTGTTGCGAGATTTCTCCACCTGTGACTTAATCACTTTTATCTCCTGTTATCTTCAGGTCCCAGGGGCTCCTATTGATGAAGAAAGTGGGCAACATGTGGAGCAACCTGAAGAACAAATGTCAGACACTCTTTCACAACAACAGTTCTGGAGCCGGTGAATGCAGGGTTGAGGCCGATGCCGTCCACTGTGTGCTGGATCTTGGCCATGGTAGCAGCTCAGGTGAGGCTCAGGCATCAGGAGCTTCCAGCCCATCACGCAGCCTCTTACCAGTGCCAATGGTAACAGCAGGACGCCGCCATCATAACTGTGTGTCAGACATCCCTCAGATAGTAGAGATCACTATCGACAAGGACACTGAGGATGTGCGGGGGGGATCAGGGGGCGTTCCCCTGGCCCGGAGGGACTCCTATTCCCGTCATGCTCCATGGGGGGGCAAGAAAAAACACTCATGTTCCACCAAAACCCAGAGCTCTCTGGAGGCAGATAGGCGGTCTGGGCGCTTACGGGGGAGTGGGAACCGTAGAGACAGACGTTATGGAGTCGGCTCCATCCAGGAGATGAGCGACTCTGTATCTGGAGGACGCAGTCTGAATGCTCGGTCGCTGCGCCAGCGGCTAAGCGATACAGTAGGGCTGTGCTTACCCCTGCCCACTCGTAGACGCTCCCGCTCATCTAAGAACCCTGTCACCTCCAAACGTAAGATTCACCTGACGGAGCTCATGCTGGAGACTTGCCCCTTCCCACCAGGTTCAGATCTTGCTCACAAGTGGCACTTGATCAAGCAACACACCGCACCGGTCAGCCCCCATTCCTCCACTGCCCTTCTGGATGCCTTTGACCCGGCCCACCCCTCTCCTGAGGATGAGGAGGAACGTCTGCGCGAGCGCCGCAGACTCAGCATCGAGGAAGGTGTGGACCCACCACCTAATGCACAGATCCACACCCTGGAGGCCTCAGTGCCGGGCTCCTCTCTCTACAAACTGGGACCAAAGATGGCTCCTGGCATGGGAGAGGCCTCTGGGGAAGGCCGGGCCTCAGGGGCTGGCAGCTCAGTGAGCACTGGATCATCAGGGGCCTGTGGGCAGGTGTTGGGGGCTGCAGCGTCAGCACAGGACTGTGACTCTGAGGAGGATTCGACCACCCTTTGTCTGCAGGCCAGGAGGCCCAAGCAGCGGCACGCCTCTGGGGACGGTCACCTGAGCCGGCAGCAACCTGGACCCTGGAAGGTTCACACCCAGATAGACTACATCCACTGCCTGGTGCCCGACCTGTTGCAGATCACAGCTCTGCCCTGCTACTGGGGTGTGATGGACCGCTACGAGGCTGAGGCGTTGCTGGACGGGCGGCCGGAGGGCACCTTCCTGCTGCGTGACTCAGCCCAAGAGGACTACCTCTTCTCCGTTAGCTTCCGCCGTTACAATCGCTCACTGCACGCCCGCATTGAGCAGTGGAACCACAACTTCAGCTTTGACGCTCATGACCCTTGTGTTTTCCACTCTTCCACTGTCACAGGACTGCTGGAGCACTACAAGGACCCCAGCGCCTGCATGTTTTTTGAACCGCTGCTCACAGCACCTCTCCATCGGACCTTTCCCTTCAGCCTGCAGCACCTGGCACGAGCCGCCATCTGCCGCTGGACCACTTACGATGGCATAGGCTCTCTGCCGCTTCCCCCTGCACTGCAGGACTTCCTCAAGGAGTATCACTATAAACAGAAAGTACGAGTTCGCTGGCTGGAGAGGGAACCGCCACTCAAGGTCAAATAGGGTGGGCTTCTCCTTTGCCTGTAGGCACACTGCAGGAGGATTACAGAACTTGAGAAATTCCTCATTAGCCAATTAGAGGCTGTACTGACATGGCTCTCTCTCTGGTGGGGGATGGAATTTAAATGTAACAAGCTATACAAGATTCATTCTAATCTTTGTTTTAGTTATTACTTACATCACAGAAAATACATATGATTATATTCAGTATAACGCTGTCTGGCAAGCACATGTTTTTGTGTTGAACAGGTTTTTTTGACAGGGAGGAAAGGCACAAATATCAGTGCTTTGTGTTTTTTCTCTCCTGCTTTGTGCTAAATGTCTGCTTGATCCCACAACATCACCCTGCCTGTAGACCTGCCTGCATGCTTCCCTTGTTCATCCCAAATAGCTATTTAGGCCGACATGGCTACATTGTACAGTTCACTTTGTGCTTTCTCTATTTTTTTTCTTCCATAGCTTTTCAAAACACCTAGTGGAGCACCTTCCCAAGAGGGTTTTAAGGTGTGTGTGGGTTGAGAGGGCATCTGGAGGAGCTATCGGTGTATTACAGTCAGAGCTTGTCCCATGGATAGAGCTACATAAGGCACATTCTTTGCCATCTCTTTGCACGCATGAGCATCAGCTAAGCCAGATACGGGGACAGATTCTGAGCGGGTCCATAGAGTTCAGGGCAGGACATCAGGGAAATGAAGTGCTTTCTAAGGACTATAGATTAGTCCTTTAAAAACACCAGTTCCTCCTTAAGCAGTAATGGTGAATGATGAATTATAAATCAGTCTACTGTGTCCTATTTAATGAGCAAGCTAAACTTATCAACTTTATTCCCACTGTGCGGCATCGCTTTCAAAACAGGAGGGACAAATTGTAAGGAAATATTCTGACATTGTTATTCTTGCCACAGTTGTCAAAGCAGTGTGTTAGTTCTTCACTGGCCGAGGCGCTGCAGCTCTGTGCACAGTGCTGTGCGTATATACACACAGTTAATTTCTTCTTGTGTGAGATTTAGCTATTAGAGAAACATTTGAGCAGTCTGCTGTCTTTATGGAATTGTGTTAAGGCCTTTATAGTGTTTTTTTCTTTTACATCAGTTTCCTTCAGTGAGCATCTTTTGGTGGCATCTGGTATAGAGAAACCTTCGACCCCATGTATCCCACTTGGCTATTTTTCTCCACCAGACACTTGTGACGCTTTGCACTTCGGTTACAATAAGGAATGCTAACAAGTCTTTGGCTTGAGGGCACATGCTACGCATACTAGTAAGGCTTGTTTGACTACATAGGGTCTCCCATGAAACAGTCCATTCCCAAAGATCATAAATTGGGAGGACAGCTAACCTTACATGATACTTCAAAGACCCAACAAGAGTCTCCTTGTTACAATTGTGAACTATAACTCCCTTGATTAGATCACAGTACCCTTTTCATTCTTAATTTATATTTCTCTTATGAAACTGTTGGTGAGCTGTTTTCTCAACTGTGTCATTATCAGCAACAAGGTAATTTAGCTGTTTCTTGGGAGTTGATGTCCCACACTTAACAATGTATTACTATAACTCTCAACTCTTAACAAATCCCCTCATGGCCCAGTCTCATTTATAGTTATAGCACCGAGTACAGGCAACACTTAACTCTCGAGAGGTTGGCATATCATTGAGAGCTTTAGTTATGTAATCTGAACGATTTTAGCTGTGTGACTTGGGACTAAAACACTGTTAGCTTGCCCGTCGTTTCTGCTGTGTTTTCATTGTGAAGAGAAAATAAGTGTAACCTATGTGCCTTTTGTAGAGGAGTGCTTATCTTTTTCCATAATCAGTTGCTTTGTAGTCCAACCGTGGAGCATGAGGTGCTTCAACACAGACCACTCAGATGCCATCAATTGAGACTGAAGAGAAAAATAATGAAGAGGTGCATGAGCTCTGAGCTCGCTTATTTATGGTGCACATCATTTTTGTAACGGATCCAACTGTAGTGGTGCTACTCTGGTTAAGCTATGACAGGTTATTGAAATGATGCGTTGTCCATTAGTTACATCTGTTCTCATTCATGTATTAGTCGTGCGCTACATCGTGGCCTGCGTGATAGTATTAGGTTGTTAGTGGGTCCAATGGCAGCCCTAGTGTAGCACATTTCAGTTTAAGATATCAATGTCTAGCCCCTCACGTGTGTCTGTTTGACACACAGATTCTAATGAGAGGGCATGAAGTCTTCACTGTGAGCATTTTCATCTGAATAATCAAACTTCAAACAGCATTCTCCCAGTTAGCCACCAGCAGCAGTGTTTAAACTAATTGACCAGCAATACTTTGTTTATTCTGACTCTTAAAATGAAGTAAATACACATTACCTGGTATTTTAAAAAATACAATTTGACACCTAAATAATAGACTGTGAGAGGATGAGATGGGTGGAGTCCTGATGGGTGGTTCTCTTAAAGCATTAAGAGAAAATAATTTGTTACATAAATATAATCGATTTGAAAGTATGTCGATAAAAACCCTGCAGGTAATGTGTAAAACTAAAATATCTGCTGCTAGCTGATACAGGCATGATCATTGAGAAGTTTAATCTCATAACTCACATGTCTATCACCCCACACATATGCTACAAGTTATTTAGTTCTCATCGGTGAAAATGAATCATGAACAAATGTCAGTGCATTTCATTTCCCATGAATATCTGAGTCTGTGACCAAAGCTCTTGCACACACTGTGTGTAATAAGTAGTAGGCTGAAGCTTGTTAATGTGTCAGTGGTGTTACAGTTAAGCTAAATAATAAACCATAAGATATATAATAAAGCTAAAACAAGTGAAAGCTGGTTCCATACTACAATATGACTGCTCTTCTCTGCTAATGTATCCAGAACCTGGTGCTGCTCACCCTGAAATTTAACACTGAACACCTCTCTGCCAAACCATTATTGTATTTTCATCTATTTATCAGGCCGGCAGCAAGACATTTTTGTGCAGGTGGTAAAAGAAATTGGTGTAAATATAAGGTTGATATTTCTCACATCTCCCTAAACATTTTTTACTCTCTCTGCTTTGTTATGAATTGATTAGACTGGACATTTCCTCACATGAACAACCTGAACATTTTCCAGTGGCCTGCACTTTGTTCTCAGAAAGCTTGAATGCTGCATGTTAATCACCTGTATGTGTTGGAGTGCTAGGAGTGAGTTTTAGGCAGGGGGTGGGGTGGGAGGGGAAACAAGGAATATGGTTGACATTTGAGTCACTTGTATGTGCACTTTTATGTTTCATGATTTTTTAGCTTCCACACTGTCAAAGAGAAGAACTGTAAATCTACTTGCAAACCCGCACACGTCGCACAATCTCGCTCGCTGTCACCTGTCTGTCATGCTGCTGTCTAGCAATAGCATACGACTCCACAGTGCCCCACCCACTCACAGGCGCTAATTACAGGCTAATTTTACCATGTTGGGTTATAAATTTACTGGGTACTAAAAGGGCCACTCTGTGTTGCCTTTATGGCTGCTGTGTGGTTATTCTATCCAACGGCTCTCTCTCCATCTGGCCACATCCCTAACATCACTGTGCTGATGTGGAGGTGACTGTGGTGTAGAGTGAACTAAGGCCCGGTTGTCCCACCCTCCACTCTATCCAACCCTGTTAGAGCGATGGCAGGCTGAAGTTAACGTTGAGGAGGAGGAGGAGCTGGCTCACTGAGAGCCCTGGCTTCCTGTTGTGGCAACAGCGTGCTCACAGAGAGGCCCGGGGATTTGTTGAAGTACATAGCACTTTAATTGTGAATTTGTGTTCTACGGTGCAGTCGTCAAGTGTTGGGACAGAGACATGTTTTTCATTGCGTTGGCTCTTTACTGCAGCATGTTGAATTTGGAATAGGATAGTTGGGGTCAGTGTCTGCTTCACCTGAAGGGTTTGCATCCACATTGGATGAACACGGTGGGAGCTGTACCGCTTTCTGCACAAAGACCCCTACTGGTCATCATATTGAGCGTTTGCAATCAGTCACTGCTAAATTCTGTGACTTGCATTTCTGAGCAGACATTGATGGTGCTGTTCTGTGAGGCCTGTGTAATATATACAGACTGGACTAAAGCAAGTGAATCATGCTCAGTCAGTCTGAGGTCAGATGACTTGGCCCTCATAGGTTGCCTTGTCTGAATGGTAAGGACATTTTTTGCCTGCTTTGTACTCTATCTGAGTGTTTGCAAATAAAGCTGCAGATCGCACTCTGTACATCCAAAGTGAATTTTACACTCAAACACAGCAAAAACTAAAAGTTAGCACTTTAACCGTGTATTTTATTTACCAACAAGCTGCACGACAGAGCCAAACAACTGCAAACGTGCAACTGTTCAAATACTTCTGGACAGCTCTGTTTGTGTTTTAACTCAAGATGGCGAGACTTGTGTGAGTGTTAAGAAAAAGCCAGCGATCCTGAGGTGTGTCACTGACATTCAGGCGTTGTGAGCTGCGCAGACAGTTGTGTGTTCCACCATGCGTGTCATGTGGGAGTATATTAGTGTATGGACAGAGCCACACGGAGGGTTTCAGTGGAGGGGACGCAGAGTCGACTGTGAGGAGTGATGACAGTGACTCCTATGAACAATGCTTCTGTGCCCCCTGTCCTCCTGCCCCCCCGCCCCCTCAGCCCCCACCTTTTATTCTCAGGCAGGCCCATTGCAAGGAGAGTCCCAGGACCCTCTCAACCCAGTTTTCCCCATGGGAAATACCTGACATTAATCGTAGCACATGTTTGCCATATAACCCGTAGATTTAGGAGGGGGGGGGGTAGCATTGTATGTATGATGAATGATGGAGTTATGTCATAGAAGCCTAATGAAAAGACATTTTATTCTTCTGTGGTGCATTAACTGTCTGGAACACACATGCATTTGCACACACTTTGCTATCACACTTCTTCTGACACCTGCACTACCCCAGACACACCCACACATCCATACCTTCCTGACCCCCTATGCCAGGGATGTGTAAAGATGGACCATATTTAGCCAGCACCACCCTTCTGTGCCCCCCTCCCCCCACCCAACCACCCCCACCCTCCTGAAAAAAAAAAAACAGGGAAAACAAAGATGGGTGTTTACGTGTATATTTTGTGTTCTTAAAGGAAAACAAAATGCCGTGAATTGAACTATTTTGACCTTAAATTGTCATTAGTATGACATTATTTAGCTGCACTATGAGAGCCTCGTTTGTGGCGTGAAACCACTGGGTCTGGTCTGGATGAGAGACAGGCTGGTTGTGTCGCTAGCTGTCCCACTTAAGCTACAGCAACACCCCTGAAGAAAGGACTGTTAACCCCACCCCAAACATCACTGCCCCCACCTCGGTACGACTCGTGGTTTCACCTCTCGGAGGACAAACAAACAAAAAAGATATTTTAAACAGTTTCTTTTCATGTTCCCATATATATATTTTAGAAAGCTGGGTTAAGTGCTATATGCAAACAGAAAAAGATGTAAGAAAGAATTATTATTTTTCATTATTACTTCTCCCTAATATGCAATGGAGTGTAGTGTAACAATGGTTGCAATCCTCTGTCACTTTAATGCTGTATGTGCACATTGGTTGCTGTGTGGATGTGGGTGCCGAGGCAACAGGACTTGACAATGATGGGAACTAATGGTTATCACTCTGCAGCACCGCCGTGTTCCCAGACTGCCTTATTCGTTCTGACCAATCACAAGAGCCCTTTTTAAATCCCGGGCCGCAGCCACTGCCACAGGCTGACCAAGCTGTCGTCAGACGAATATCGTTGTTCCATTTTCTTCTGCTTTTCCTTCCATTTTTTTCATTTTCTTTCCTTTCTTTTTCTTCTGCTGTCAGGTAGGATTTGGAGCGTGTAAATGGCATAATCATGTTCACATTTCACTGTCTCTTCTGTGTAACTGCTTCACCATTCAAAAAGAAAAACAACAGTCGTTTTCCAGTATAACCTGTTCATTTTTAAGAGCCGTATGATGCGACACTTGTAGCTGTCACTCTTGGTGCTTGGCTTATGCTTCATTGTCTTAATATTCCAAATAAAACTGTTAAGTGTAATCCACACTGGCCCATGATATAATATTGAGTGTGTTTTATTTTTTCTCTCTCTGTGTACCTCACACTTGCGGTGTCCCAGCGGTGAGTCAGGGTGTGATTTAGTCAGAGTTTAGGGTGACATATGGGTGTTTGATTTCAGTTAATGTGCAAGAGACAATGGTGGTGGATCACTGACACCAAAGGCTCAGCGTTCAGTACATACCAAATATCTTTTTCTAAACTTCACCTCCCCAACCAGTGTATTCAGGGCACCCAGCTCACAGGCTCATAGTATCACACTTCAAAAATATACTTCTGTTCCCTTTTACCCCTTTAAAAAATTTCAGTTTCATATGAATATCCAAAGAATCTGAGTCCTCCTCGTTCAGTTCAAGTATCTAAAGGGTATAGAAATAACCTCAAGTACACAAATAGTCCAGTAAGTCTTATGAAATGTGAACAAGTACATTGCAAGCATTTAACAATGGGTCAAAACGCACCAGCAAATTCTGCAGCTATAATTAAAAAAATACACTAAACACAAAACACACTGCTGCAGGTTTGAGTCACTGCTTGGAAGTTACACGGCTGCTGAACTAAAGCGAGTCTCCAAACTAAAAATTGAGTTGCAGTGATGGTTGAGGTGATATCACCTGGACTCAGGTCTCACTGGGAAACCTGCCAGGAAGAACAGAAACCCCAGCTTCTAGCTGTGAATCTGCTAAAGCTGGTGGCCGGCCTGAAAGGAGCTGACCCACAGGATGGTGGGGCGACACTGTGCCTCCTGCCTGAGGCACGGCCATGGGAAGATCCAGAGGCAGGAAACCGTCAGCAGAAAAAATGTTTTTCCAGTGCCTGTGATTTCAAGTTCAAGTTCAAAAACAACCAGTACTAAAATCAACTTGTATTTTGAAACATATTCATTCTTTCTTGTTCTCAAAATGAATTTTATTTTCGGTCCACAGTAGAATAGATGTGGATGATTGTCATGAATAAATTGAGATTTTGCACAAATAGCTAACAGGAGATTGGACAAATCTAAAAGGCATAGAGTAAACAATGTTTATTCACAGTGTTGTTCATTCTTGTGAAAAATGTCTCTAAAGGGAAATGAATTTGTTCTAAGTAACAGGTGGTACAGTATCTTCTGCCTTGTAGTCTCGCCTGTAGCGTTCAGCCTTTCTCTCCAGCAGACCGATGACCTCCGAGCTGCTGCCAGCCGCTCACTCGGCCGTGCCCTCAGTTCATCTCCCTCGCTGAGCCCGGCAGCAGCTATGCAGACAGTAACGACCAAGCTGCCTGGAACTTGACAGTTAAGTATTTGTTCATTTGAAATGAAGTATAAATAGCATGTGGGTTATCGGTTTCAAGTTAGCTACCCGGGGCTTATGAATAATTGACGCTCACAAGGGAGGAGGGTGAGGGAGAGGGTAAGCTACCATACAGGGCAGCAGACTGTCTGTGGGCTCAGAGAGGGGACAAGAGACCAACAAAACTGGGAGAGAAACTCATAAAGTACACTCGTATGCATGCTCTGAAAACATGCCCTCAAGTCTGCTGTTAAAGCCTCTGGCACAACCAGAATAGAAACCAAGCAATAACTCTCCAGCAATAAGTTGTGGAATCTGGAGCTGGATGTGGGTCACTGACGAGAGGAGGAGGAGGAGGAGGAGGAGGATGAAAGTACAGATGATGAAGGTCTCGTCAGTCTATCAGCAGGCCGAACCCTCCAGATCTCTTCTGATGGTGTCCCGGTCTGAGACGCCTCCTTATCAGCGCGGTGTGCCGGCCCCCCCTGCGCACTCCGCTCTATCTCTGGTTGGCACATTAAGCTGCAACAAGCAGTTGTTGTTGGCAGCGGCATCAAAAGACACGTCAAGGGTGAGAAGTAGCACGCTGCTATCAAGATAAAAGTTCTCTTTTTGTCTGTCGCTCCACGCCAAGATCGTTAGTTTGTGTTTTCTTTTGTCATGCGATAATGAGGGTTCACACAGAAATACTTTTTGGTAGGACACACTGAAATAGCCTGGTTCCACATAAGTGCTCTCACATGTACAATGTACTCTCCATGATTTGTGGCGGGGGAAAGTGTGTTGAGAAGATATTAATGTGAATATAAAGATTTGGATTCCCCAATTTCCCCATTTGGATGTCACATCTGTCCACCAAATATGCACATACAGCCAGCAGATCTTTCACTTAAAGGCTGAGCACAAAGACTGGCATTGTGTTTTTTATTAGCAGCCTTTAATGAAGATAGCACAGGTGAAGCATCATGGCTTGACAGAAAAGGTGAGTCCATGGTTGAGTTTAGTGCCGGTTAGCTCAGACATGTCTGTGCTCAGCAGGACAGAGATGACTGAACTCAAAAAAACTCACAAATGAATAATTTAGATTAGTTGAGAATTTTATATCTTGTTTTTTATGTCTTCATTAGGTCATGGACAGTACAGATGCACACAGGAAACAGGGATGAGAGAGGGAGAGGTATGCCATGCAACATGTTTCAGTTTCTAATAGAGACTACTGGAGTGTGTGCCAACAGTCTTGAAATATGGGCACAAACTCCAAGAACATGCTTAAGGACCATAAACAGAAAAGAAAATACATAGTAATGAGATCAGTATCATTTTGTATTTTTAACCTTTATTATACCAGCAGTCCCTGTGAGGCTAGTTTTACAGGCTATTTTCTGAAATCATCAGCCGTGTGTGTGTGGTGGTGGTGGTGGTGGTGGGGGGCTTACATTTTCTCGGTCTCGTCTGACTCCCGTCTCACTTGTGAACTAGTTAGGCTTTTCATTTCCTTGGCTTCTCGTGCTCTGAGCCCACATTTCTCCCCACTCCCACAGTGCTAAGCCCAGAGCTCAACACAGATACACACCACATGGCTCCCTGCATGCTATCTGCACGCAACACTACAGTAACAGTGGCGAGAAGATGAAGAAGAGGATGAGGAGGGAGGGAGAGGACGGCAAGCGAGAGAGAGAGAGAGAGACACCACCACTTTGGAGCGTCGCCAAGTCTGTGGCGGCAAAGTGAGCGTTGACCTCCAGATAACCTTAGGTGGGCTCGCGCATACAGACAGGCGCACGCACGCTTACATCCATATTTCATTGGAGAAATATATCCGCCCGACAGTATTTTACACCCACGGCGGAGCTCACCTCCCAGTGGCTGAGAGGGCCGAGGAGGGCCGGCCCCGGAGGCTGCTCCTCTTCCATGCGGCCGCGCCAAGAGCAACAGGGCCGATCGCACAATCATCTGGTGCGGAGGAGATAAGGCAGCCACGGGGGCCCAAAGATCCATCAGTCCATTCTCCAGCTTTGCATTGCAACTTGTCAAATTTATTGATCGATAAGTCAGCCCTGACTGGATGTGATACAGCTGGATTTTTAGCGGGTTACAGTAAGTGGCAGCCTCACCTCATGACCTCTGCCCCCCTTCAGACCTCCTGGAAGTTTGACTCACCACCTGTCCAACATCTGCCGGCCAAATGTAGTCCAGGTTCTGCTTCACAAAATCTGATTAAGCCCGACCCCCCACCCCCCCACCGCCTTCCTCTCGATTTATTCCTCCACCTCCTTTTTCTTCGACACCCCTTTCCTTCGTCTGTCTCTCCACCCCTCCGCTCTGGAGAAGTTGGACCACATGTGAACAGTCAGTGAACGGCATCTGGACTGACCTCTTTTTTTTGTTGTTCTCTGGCAGAGACACTGGAAAATTTCAGTGGGCATGTCCTGTTAATTCCTCTTTCTCCCCCCCCCCACTCTCTTTCTTAATCTCCATTACTGTCTCCCTCCCTGATCCTATCCGCTCGTTCTATATGTGTGTATGTATGTAGACACATACATGTCAGGGGGATGTTTTGACTCTGAACATATACAGGTCAGGTTCTCTGGGTTTAGTCTGTGCTATCTGTCCTCTGCTTTCCTTTTCTTTCTGCTCCTCTGCTCTCATTTCTACCACTTTTCTTCTCTCCCATTCCCCTGTGTGATTCTCCTCCAGCGCAGTGTATCATTGCTGCTTGGCTGGCCTCTGTGTAAACCCTGGGCCCGCTCGGCAGCCCTGCGTACTCTCACCCTCGGCCCCACCGTTGCCGAGTGAGCCTCCGGAAAGTTCTCCTCGCGCTGAGCGCTGGCATCGGGGGCCGAATCCATGTATGTGTTTATGGAGTTCTGACAAATTCCTTCCTCCTCGATCCCTCTCTTGCGTTGCGGACTTGACATGCGAGCATTATATTTAATCCCTCATTCCCCGTGCAGGCAGAGGCAGTGTGGTGGAGCAGCTATGGGGCCTGGAGCTGGAGCTCTGGCCTCTGCGGTGGCTGGTGCACCATTATGGAGGCAGCAGGACAGGCGAGCGATGGGTTCAGATAGGCCTTGTGGTGGAGCTATGGGATATGTGGTGGAGCTGTATTTTCTTTTGGCGGGGTACTGCCTGGGTCACTGGCACTGGGAATACTGGTCGCTCTTTAATTAATTGAATTATGAATAAGCTGCTCCAGTCCACTGAGTATTAGATTCTCCAGGAAATACTGAAAAAAAAGAACTGAGCCTGTGCCTGCTTTTGTGTTAACTAGATGGCTAAAGTAAAACATAAAAATGCATAGTAAAGTTACCACACATAATGGTATACCACATATGATGCTATGAGTATAAATCAACCCCATAACAGCCCTGCTTGTAGACGGTTTAACTCCAGCCTGGGGTCAAATTGCAGTTGCAAAAAAAAAAAAAAGTGCTTTGAGCACTACATGGGTAGTTTAACATCTTGGGTGGATTCAGAGATGTCACATGACTTCTGCAATGCAACAAAATAAGTCAATTAAACTTGAGCTACGCCCCGCTTATCTGGTGCACCACAGAGTTTGAAACAGGACTTTGGGCCTCAGTGTGCTTCAGACAAAGTGTTTGTTGGACCTTAACAGCCAAAAGGAGGCCCTTACAGCAACTGTAATAATTTAAAACTGGTATAAATACATTTGCTTTCAGACACAGTCTGACAGCCCGTCATACAACCTGTGCTTTTAAAGTATACTGAGACCTCGAGTTTGAAGACATGCTGGCTGCCTTTACTATTTGCATATAGATTAAAGTGACCCTTTTTTTGTCCCCTTTTGTGCAGCACAGTGAGCTGTTAACACAATACTGACATGAAGGAAGTTAATGAAAGCGGAGAGTGAATGAATGAATCACGACAGTAAAATTGAACTGTCAAACCAAAACACTGAGCTGAAAGATGCACAGAAGTGAGGGGGACTTTAGAGTGAGGTAATAATTCTCTGTGTGTGATACCTATTACATATTCATATTACTCATTAAAAATATAAAAACACTGATTCAAACAGACTTGTAAACAAAGTGATTTCCATTCTTAAAGCCTCACTTGTGCGGCAGTGCTAAAAAAAAATTCAGTACAGATCAATAAATCATCTGTTAAATACTGTAACCACACTGATGCAATGCAAAAAAGACCCCGTTCATCCTGAACAATGAAAAACAGCAGAATCCCCACACTGTTGTGGTCTCTACAAGGACTGGAGCAAAAACAGCAAGAAAGACAAAGAGAACGAGGGGGGGGGGGTCAAGACAAGACAGCAAAGAACAAGGCTGCTCTGCGGTTTGCTTTCCGAGCCGGCTTTCCCAGAAGAATAATCAGCAAAGGCCGACCACAAAGGAGCCCAGAGGCCTTTCATCCAGGCCCCAGGGTCTCTTCTAGGGCGAGCACTGGTTGGGAGGGGGGGGTTAAACCAGCACTTAGCTGTCACACTGGCTCCTCTCTCTGCTTCCCAGTGACTCACGCAGCTGCTGTCACTCCACTGGGCACCAGCTATATGACCACCACCCACCCAGGCTGTGAAAGGTTCAGTAGTTCTGTTAATGTGTTGACGTGTTTTCTCTGGCAGATCTGATCCTAAGTCCCCCATACGCTGTTTACATGCTGCTGACATGTTTTATTTAGCCTGGCAACTATGACACACGTAACTCAGCTCCAGGGATATAAACATCATATATGAGCTTCTGTGGGGTTGACTGATCTCCTCTGACATACCATACATATCGAAGGGATGTCACAAAGGAATGTTTGCATCGCTTTAGGTCATGCAGTGTGCGCAGCTGCAGTTTCATGCAACTTTTGGTGAATATTTTCACTTTGACTCCTTTGCTGTAATTCTTCTGCACCACATATTTCTTATCCATGTTATCAAAATGTTGTTTGTTTTTAAGAAGATTGGTTCCAACTAGCTAAAAAGCAGGATGTTCTGTAGACCACATGCAGTCCCTCTGCCGAGAACAGAACCTCTATTATCAAGCATGGCAATAGTTTGCTTCAGTGGACTTTTAAAGTAATTTTAGCTACAGTTTTATATAATCTTTGTTTCACCAGAAAAAGGTTCTTGGAGCTCCCTGCTCTTTTCTCAGCAGAGCTCGGCCTCAAATTCTGCAAGGGAGCTGCCCAAAACAGCCTCAGGTCATTGAGCAACTCCTCTGGAGCTGTTGCTTGTTGTGTAACTTTCTCAAGGGCATTTGCAGATCTGAACCTTTGACCTCTGGTCACAACATTTCTATCGATCCAGTTATTTCAAGGTAATCTGACTCAAATATTTGATTTGTTCAGCACTGTAAGCAAATGTCCAAACTTCATGTTATTTTTCTATAACTGTAAAATTTAAGACATAATATTACAGGATCATTTAAAACAGGGGTCTTATTTAGCAGTTTTTGCCGTTGTTATGATGTGATTATTAGTGAATGTAATTCGGGAACATGTACAGATGTTGCTGTAAGGAACTCCAGTGTGGTGGAAACACAAGCAGCCAGGTGATTGTACAGGTTAGAACAGACTTTTTTCACCATCAGTGATCAATGAAATGGTCCTGCTAACTGTGGTGGAATTGTGCAATTAAAGGGAAACTGATAAAGAAAAATAATCTACATATTTAAAAAAACAATAAAACAATATCACACAGAGTCAAAGAAGAAGATAACTGTACTCAATACAAAGTCAACATCAAATTATAAATTTACAGCTACACTAACAAGTATTGTGTGTGTATCACAGCCTGGTGTATCTTGTTCCTCTGTGTCAAAGAGCTCAATTGTCCAAAAACCATTAAAAGCACATGTTCCTTCATTATCATGACCACACACTGAGCCTAATACTCCCCAGAGCTGAAATTAGTCCCCAACAAACGCACTGTTCACTTCTGTTTGAGTAATATTGTGTGTGTGTGTGTGTGTGTGTGTGTGTGTGTGTGTGTGTGTGTGTGTGTGTGTGTGTGTGTGTGTGTGTGTG
>JBAJHX010000033.1:3871522-3902022 GCA_037176925.1 Amniataba percoides | reverse complement strand
TGTGTGTGTGTGTGTGTGTGTGTGTGTGTGTGTGTGTGTGTGTGTGTGTGTGTGTGTGTGTGTGTGTGCGTGCATGTGTGTGTGCGCGTGTGTGTCTATGTGTATGAATGGGTTCAGGGTCTGAGAGAACAACATGAATAAACACGTCACTGCTTTGACAGTAACAAAGCTGTAAAATATCAGTAAGCCTTGTCCTTTAAAAAAAACAGCAATTTAGCCAGATTTAGGCAACCGGTGGCAAAAAAACACTATTAATATCCAATCTGTCTATTGTAAACATTTATTACAGTTTACAGACTGACTTCATAGTTCAAATTTGACCTTCTGTGCTTACCGTGATTGTGCACAGTTCAGAGGAGTGAATATTCTCCTGTTACAAAGAGTCATTGATTAAATTGATTAAATCAGAGTAGCGGAGTGGAGAATATTGCTTCAGATAGGCTGGGATGCTCCATCTCTCCCCGCACTGTTCCCTTTCATAAGTATAATAATATCACCATGTTACAGTATTCTTCAGATGTAGCCCTTTACATGAATGTAGCTCACCAGCGCTCAGCCATCCATATGACTGTGTTTGGTTCCTGATGATGTGACGGATCAGAGCACAGGTCAGTCACTGCACTTCGCTCTGCAGCTGCGGCCGTGCTGGGAGACGCACTGCCTGAATGCACGCAGCCATTCTGCTGCCTGTTGAATGTATATTTGTAGAATGATGTGTATAGTCTGCTGTCCGAACTTTCTTTCTTTCTTTCTCTTTGCGCTGCATGTGAGGTCCTCGTGTCTTTGCACCATATGGGTACAGTGTAGTGCACACTGCGGATGATATCTCTGTGCCATGGTCGAGACAGATTTCTTCTGAAGCTGAAATTGCTGCAAAAAAATTACATTAAAACAGTTTGTAGACTTTGCAAAGTAAAATTCGTTGTCAAAGTAATCAGAACAGTGTTGCTTTGTGGGCTGAAATGCTGATTTACATTAGGAACATGTGAAATATTTGAACCAGCTTTATTCGCCTGTTTGGCAGGATGATTTTCGCTGTCACTCGTAAATTAAATGCAGCGGTGGGTGGCAGCCTGAGTGTCTTTTGGTTTTATCTCTGCGGTGCATGTCGTGTGAAGACAGGGACAGCTCACCCGGGACCTGCTGGTCTTGGGTGTGTGAGGAATGGTGTGACGATGGAGGCAAAGCAGAGTGTTTGAGCCTGCTTGTGGTCAAAATCACAGCGAGCCCTGCAACAGGAAATGACAGAACTCGGCACCGAGGCTAAAAATAATGCCCGTTGTTAAGGGAGAATAGAGCTGGGGAGGCAGCGGAGTACAGCAAATATTATTTCAATTAAACCGCAGGCCCAAAACCACGGCCTTCTTTTCAGAAAAAGACCCAGGTGGCTGCCAGGGGAAAAAATAATGTGAGGAGAGGAGAGGGAGAGGTGAGGAGTTGAAGCTCTTACAAATGGAGTCAAAGGTTGGGTGTTGGTGATGGCGATGGGCGGGGCAAAGGGGGTTTCTGAGTAAAATTCCTGTGAAGTTTTGCCACAGTGCACTGACTCAGAGAGGACAGCGTGCATTTTTTTAGTGGGATCTTTTCGCAATGATTTCCACAACACCTCCTCCTCCCCTGACTTCATCATTGTTACCAAGGGAAGGAGGAGGGGGCACCGAGGGTGTAGTGTTGGCATCAAACTGACACTAACGCCACTCCAGCTCACCTCCCCTCTCCTAACCCCCGCTCGCTCGCACACACAAACACACACATACACATGCATACACACTGGCAGGCTCAACACACCCTGGCACTCAGCGGTGCCGAGCTAAGAATGGAGCACTCCTTCAGCTCACGCAATGTGGTGTGCTGAAATTTCCTGCAATAAAAACGTGATTGGGAAGATACCCATTAAAATGTGTGAGTAAAGAGGAAAGAGCCGAGGGCCTGCCAGCCAACAAAGACTGAGAAAGCAAAGAAGAGTAGGAGGAAGAGGGCAGGAGAGGGTGAGGGATATTCTCCTCGCTGACCACTGGATACCCTGCCACCCCTCTGCATGAAAAAAAAAAAAAGAAAAAGTTTCTGGCTTCTTTAGCTTTCTCTCGCACTCCTCTCTCCCCCCGTTTTTTTCAAGTTCTGTTTTCATTTAGCACATGGCAGCGCTCCCTCAAACTCTTGAGTTTCCCAAACCAAAAGCTATTTCCTGATTCACTCCCTCTCTCATATAATTATTCTGCTGGACCGTGTTTCTCAGTTCTTTTTTCAGGGCTTCTTTTCCAGCACTGCCTGTTCTGTACTCGGGGTGACATCACAGCCTCGATGGGGCAAAGGCGGCCCGGCTCGTGCTCTGTGGGTCAGAGGTTAGGGCTGCTCCCACTCCTTCACACATACTTAATCCCTATTTGCGCTAGCATTACACGTGGATCTGATGTAATTTTATGAAACACTTTTGCACAGGACAGTTAAATTTGCCTGAATCACATGTCCTCGCATGCAGTCATTTAAGGTCAGGAACTCTGTGAATACCTCAGACCATTGCATTAACTGTACGTGGACAGTGTATCTTTTTGGGTGTATGAACAGAGCTTTTACGAGACATTTTCTGAGCTCAAGCGGGTCACATGGTTAATATGTTAAGGGCCCTTGTTAAAGGCTGCGGTATTCACCCCATAAATGGCCGTATTGTTCCCATTCACACACACACTCGCGCGTACACTAGAGCCTTTTTATGCCATAACTATTCTGAATCGCTCGTAATGTGCCCTCAAATCTGCTGTTAAAAGTGCACACTCGGGCGCACAGGGCATCAACGCTGCATTTCAGCGCCTCAACCTGTGTGCTCTGTGTGTCCCGGTCCCCATGTCTGTCATTCTGCTGGTGGTGTTGGCAGTGTGAAGCCACACTGACATTCAGCCTTCTCTCTCTCTCTCTCTCTCTCTCTCTCTCTCTCTCTCTCTCTCTCTCTCTCTCTCTCTCTCTCCCAGCTGTGAGCTTCTGTCCTCGTTCCAGCTGTTTGGGTGTGGCTGCTGCTGGCACCACGTGAAACCTCCACAAACTCGGGGAAGTTGTGCTCATTAATTGGCTGCTGGAGACGAGGCCGCTAGAGGCGAGGCACGATGCGGATAAACATACAGGCACACTCACATGTCTGTTAATGTGTGCATGTTAACACAAGGATTAGGTCAGGAAACTCAAATGAACTTTAGAGTGTAATAGACTCTTGCAAAATAAAGTGAAGTCGCAGTGAATTCAAACACTATGTTTCAAACGGCTGATGATTAAATGATAATAATTATGATTTTTAAAGTTTAGAGCTGCAGCAATGGATTTTTTTGTGTATTAAGAATAAATGAAATGAGCATGTACAGATTGAAAGGTATCATTCATTGTGATAAAATTGCTACCCTACTCATTAGCTTCCTTTATCTCTGCAGAGTTTTAGTGTTTCAGCTTATCATCTTGGTTTTGCAACTTTACTGCTTTGGTTCACCCTCAGCTTTCCCATCAGCCTTTGTTCCCAGCAGCAGGCAGCTGTTTTTTGTGATATATCCGCCATAGGCTAAGAGCCCTGCATCAAACAGCAGACAAAGTTAGCAACAAGCATGTGAAGATACTGATAATATACAGTCTAATGAGTAATATTATTCTATGAATAGTTTTGGATACTCAGTAGACTTTGTTTTTTTAAAAAAGCCTCTATATGTAATGCTGTGATCATTGTTTACCACGTGAATGTCCAGCACATACGGTAGCAGGGTAAAATGGGGACAGCAGATTATATTTAGGACCTATCTGACCATTATTAATTACATACATATTTCACAATGAATTTGATCATTTGAATGGAGCTGTAGCATTGCTTCCATGTCTAGTTAAACTCCAGTGAACCTTTTGCACACAGATTTATACTGTTGACCAATAGCAAAGCTGCTTTGAATTGTTCGCTGCACAGTGGGTGGTCATACTGTGAATCAAACTGTGGCCAAAAACGCTTGAAGCTATCCAGGACTTTCAGTTTTATGTGATTCCTCTCTGGCAGAATAAAAGTTAAAGTGTAAAAAAAAAGAGGCAGGGTTTGCGCTCAGCTTTGATACAGGGTCAAACAAATGGTATTAATGGCTGGGTTTTTTTTGTACAGTTTTTGGGATTTTCCCGTATGTGTCACAGCTTGGAAATGGCCAACTCCTCTCACAGTGTTCACATTCACTGCTCTGTGATGTAGCTAGTTTGAGAGCTCTAACCTCCAGTACTGACAGTAAAGGAGGCTCACATGCATTGCTATATTGTAGTTAAATCTGCCTTTGAGTTGAATTTCAACAGTTAAAAGCTGCAAACCGTCAGTGTCTTTGATAAAAACAAGCGGAAACTGACTGAGACAGCTTAAGAATATTTGTGTCTTGGCTCATCAGTTATCAAAGTTGATGATTTGTTGAAGTATGCAGCGTACATTTAATCGGCAGACTCTAAAAACCTTCCAGCTTTCCTCCTCGTGTTTTCACTTATAGCTGTGCTAAGAATAGCTGCAGACTAGACTAAATATGCACTGTAATAGCAGTAGAAATCCTATACCAGTCTAGAGGTCATACAGTGTGAATGCAAGTGCTGATCTGAGTTGAGAGAGCGCCTGTGAGTTTGCGGGGCAAAATGTCGCCTACATGTGCGTTAAGTCAGGAAGCATGCGTGTCTACATGAGCGTAAGTATGTGTGTGTGGGGCCTTACAGCGTATGACTGGCTGTTGAAGAACAGGCTTATCAGATAACCGTGATATAAGAGACTAGTAGCACAAGCAAGAAAGTAGTACAGACATGCAGGAGAGGCAGCGTGCAGCTTTTTTAGACCAGCTGCCATCGCCATGGTTACGACCACCAAGATGCTGACACACCCGCCTATGAAAAGCAAGTTGTTACACAAGAGGAAGCGCTTCACAATCAATGCAAATAGATGCTCATAAACAAGGTTGCACAAGCAAAAGCGGCCGTGGAGGAATGTTATTTAGCGTGTGGTGAGTCCAAAATGATTTTATATGTAATGACATTTAGGAGAATGAGGATCCTTATTTAAAAATCCTTTATGATTCTTTAATGGAAAGGCTGCATGGATGTATTATAAGAACTTGATACCGGATCCAAAGATGGTGCAGATTCAGTACAAACGTTCTTAGCTTTCAGGTTTAATGCCAGGATGTGCGGCCCACTGAAGATGTGCAGTAGTCTCACTCCCATCATGCCTCTGGCTCAACCGTGCTGCTCTTACAAAGTGGTGATGTAATTCTGAACAAAAAGGTTTTCAAAAAGTTTTTTACAAAGATTATTTCTACTCAGCTTTCGAAGGAAGTCTGGTATTTGGCAATTCAGAGATCATCAGATGCTGAGGATGCCATTCATTGATTTTCCTAGACGTGGAGTTTTGCCCTCAGTCTCTTAGTCTTCTTAATGTCTGTTACCATGTCTCTTAGTTAGCTATCTACAGCTCATAAAATCTGCTCGCGACAGTTGTCATTTCGGTCAGCAAAATATACAGGCGCCGGCTAGAAATGAGAAACCTGCTTGTGGTACCTCTGTCTGAAATCGACAACCCATCATTTCTAGAATGACTAAGAATTTTGAGTGGTAAGGACAGCATGACACGTATAGCAACTGTGACCCAGCTTAGTTAAATAACAAATTACAGCAGCAGCTAAATAGCCCAGTTATATCCCTTCAATGAGTAATTGGTTTAATTCGGCTGTAGATAATTTGATATGAGCAGATTTTGTGGCGCTTAATTAAACTACATCTTCGCTGTGAGCGTGAGAGTTAAGTGAGCTGATGCCGTGTTAAGCGTACCGACCCTTTTAAAGGTACATAAAAGTATCACGAGAGGTGTTGTGAGGACACCGAGGTGAAGAGAGAGATGTGCAGCAAAGATAATTATACCTTGCCACTCTCTATTTCCTCCGGGCCATTTCCTCCCCTGTGTCAGCGGACAAGGGGGGGGGAGGGCTGGCGGGGTTGGGCGCAGAGTATCAAGCTTGAGCTCGGGGAGTGCCTTTGAGGTCCACAGGAGGCCCGTGGAACCAATAAAAGGCTGTCGGAGGGGGGAAAGAAGACACCACCAAGGGAGTCTGGAGCAGGAGGAGGCATCCAGACAACAGCTCTGCAAATCCACCGGCCCTCCCTGCCAGACAGCTGAACCTCGAAAACCTCCCGCAAGGCAAGCTGCCACACGCCACCATCACCTCAGCCACTCTACGATAAAGCTGATATTTTCATGGAAATGCGACAGAAAGAGAAGAATTGTGGAATCACATGTAAAGCTACAGTCTTTTTTTTTCTTTTTTTTTTTTTATATTTGAGGTTGGAGGACTCAAAGCTGCATTGTGAGAGCTGCTGAATGGGATGTCTCTGCAGTGCCCGGGACAACCTGTCCAGTTCAAACCTGGCATTCTTGGCTTTCTATCTGTGGCTGGGAAAGATGAGATTCCCACAGCGCAGGCTAATATGATGGCCTAGATGAGTTAAGTGTCATTAGAGAACACAGAGTTCTGCTGCAGGCACATGGGTGCTCTGGGCGGGCGGTGCTGCATACCGCACCATCTGCTGAGTCATAATGGGCGCAGTGGTTCCCACTTCACACTGCAGACTGGCCCAGTAGTCAGAGACAGACCTGCAGCAAGTCTGACTGAGGTACTGAGATGAACAGCCAAACTTTGCTTTAGCAACCACGTGTACTGTCCAAGTGTAACAGACAGTCTGAGTAAAACAGAAAGTCAAGACAATTTAAGAGTCGAGACAAAACCAAAAGTACCAAAAAGTCCACACTAATGAGAGTGTAATGATCTGAAAACAAAACCGATACAACTTAGCTATACTTAGATTCTACTCGGGATGCAAAAAGACAGTTTGTTCTGAGGTCGGTGCCAAACAGAAAGGCCATGTTGTTAACTTTAATACCTTAATCACATCAGTCTCATGGTGCCTATTCTGAATTCATGTAATGTGTGATGACAGGTATCAAGGAGATGGATGTCTAGAAGCATCCGTGCCACTGGACATCTCAGGAAACCCAGCGTTTCAAGTGAGAAACACACTCAGAGGTTTGATATCATTGAGCTGTGACACATCAGAAATGTGCATTTAAAACTGAATTCATTGATTTTTTTTGGCCACTTGGAGGCAGCGCAATCAGAAAAACAGATGTGTATATAAATGAATAAAGAAACAATGATAAAGCCCCGGAAAAAAATTCTCTGTGGTTAAAAACATGGTTGGGTATTATTTCCTCTTTATTTAGAGTCAAACTTTAATGTTAAACCTGAGTAAACCTGAGAATCTGCGTCATGGGGACTTAGCCGGTGAAGTTTGACTGACAGTAAATGAACAACTAATCAGCTGCCAGCAGGTTCTTATTGGTGCAGAGAGGTTTTTGACCTTTTCCAGCCGAGCCCCTGAAAGAAAGAAAGAATGAAAAACCTTTCAAACTTTGGCAGGAAATGATGTTTTCATGAAGGATCCTACCACTCACAGTAGCCAGTTGAGAAAATAGGTTCTTATGGTCATTGACATTTATGTTTCTGACCTCATAATTTAATATTCACTCTTGTTTTAGTTCTGGAAATATCTGGCTCTCTCCTGGGTTTATCAGAGTTTTATTTGTGTTTGTTGTTGAAAACAGCTGCCTCTGGTTGCTCCGGTTGGAAAAAACGCTGATGGGAGCAGTAAGAGTGAACCAAAACAATGAAGTTGTTGGCCATTAAACCAAAACAGTGATCCACAGAGCCGAGCGAACTGCAGTGACGAGTGACAGCTGTCTCATTATTTATAATAATCAGATCCATTGTATATATACATAAAAATATAGATTAATGCAGCTTTATACATCAATTTCAAGTCAGTTGTCATTCATTTTGGACATTTATATCAAGGACTCCATGCACCTTGAATGTAGGTGAAGCTGAACCAGAAACCCCTCCCTCATTTAAATCCATTCACAAGTTGACTGCAGGCCCGGAGGCGGGAGCTGCTCTGGGAGATGCCACTTGCACAACAGGTGGAGCAGCGGTGGATCTGCTGCAGGAGTGACGGAGCTGGAGCTCGATGCAGCCGCGTCCAGTGGACTGTGGAGGTAACACACACAGCTGCACAGCTTTCAGTCATGTCAGACACCGAATTAGCTTTAAATTAGGCTGTTGAAGCTATATTTGTGCTCCTCATTACCACTTGAATGATGATGTGAGCTGTAATTTACAAATCAGATGTTCTACATGATAACTTTTATATGATGTCAATGTGACATTAAGCTTTAACATTAACTTAAGCTTTGCTTTGATCTTAGTGCTAAACTTAACGTGCTATTTCTGTTACAGTTTGTGCTGTTGTTTATTGGTGTTAGCACTTACGAATGATTATGCGGTTGCTTTTGTTTCTCTGCATTTCTGTTGTTCTTATTGTGGGGTTTGTTCTCTTGCCTTTTGTTATTCCTGTCTCTGTTTCCACTTCTTAACTCTTGTCGCTGCCCTGTTTTTCTCTGTTCCAAATGTTGCTACTCTCATAGTTATTGTTTTGGTGGGACTGGAAGTACTTTCTGAGTTGCACAACAAGAACAACAAAAAAAAAAACCATGTATTAGTCAGTTGGCACTTGGGTGATGCCCAGAGACAGAAGTCTAGCAGATGAATCTTTTACACGCTGAACAGACATTCACCACAGTATAGTGAGAGATAGAATACATCTTCCTCATCCCGCAGCACTGTATGTTTCTCTCTCTGTCCTAGCACAGCTGGGCCAGCAGACTGCTGGATGGATATGGGGGGGTTGCTGAGAGTGAGGCGGGGGGAGTTGAGTTACATTCCTTCCATCGGGGCTGTGTGTCTGCCAACCAGGTCACTCCCAGTTCAGTCCCGGGAAATTGGGAGGGAAGAATTTCCTCTATGTGTCCATACTGGACACGGCCACAACCACACAGAGGCCTGTGTGCGCCCAGGGCACATGTGTGTGTGTGTGTGTGTGTGTGTGTGTGTGTGAGATGTTTGAAACTGAGTACCCAGTGTCATATGACTTGTATGTTATTTTCTTACATTGTTGGAGAGGTGGGCTCGTGTGTGGTGAGTAAGCGTGTATGTGTGCGTACTGTATGAAACTGTGTAGGCTGTGTGTGTGTGTGTGTGCTCTGCAGCAGATGTGTTTCTGCGTACATGTTTGTGAGATAGAAACCGAAACTGAGACAACTAAGTTCTCCCCTCCAAAGTTCTTAATCTGTATCTACACAATCTGACGTCTATCTGACTCTTATTCAGATTTAATTACAGTGTGCAAGAAGATACTAGAGCTCAGTGAGACTTTGAACAGGACCTGCTCGACCTGCTCGTGATGACTGTAGTGACGAGAGAGCTTCATTTCACTGTCGCTGTGTATTTGTTGTACAGATCTGTACAAAGAAAGTAGATTCATGTACTGAAGCAATGCTTTAGCCTCCCCCCAGACATCCCTACATCATCTGTCCTGTTCACCTCTTTCACACACCAAAAACAACAACACACAGGTGATCGATGTTTCCAAACTAACAATAAAACAATAAGATGGAGAGGTTAAACAGAAAAGGGCTGAACTGATTCTTTGCGAGGTGTCAGTTTGTGCAGCACTGCCCACCTGTTGAAATCGGGGATATCTCAGTGTGTCACTGGCAGTGTTTGTTTTCTGTGCAGTCATGTATCTTGTTGTGCGCTCGAGCATAAAGACGCGGTTGCAGACGAAACTAAGTGTGTTGGCCTCCAAATGTTCGCTGCTAAAAAGACTTAAAAGACTTTTTAATTTGGGTTATTAGTGTGTCAGTCAGGCCACCACTTTGGTCCTGACAAAAATATCTCTTCAAGTGAATGAAGACATTCATGGTCCCCAAATGTTGAGTCCAAATGACTCTGACCATCGCCTGACTGTACTACTGTATAATGAGTTTGTCAATACATTTTTCTTAAAAACAGTTCCTTGATGCATTTACATACATGTTGATGATGGCACGAAATCAAAATTAATGATACTTACTCATTTTATCAATCCAATTTTATCCAATTTACTACTTTTTAGTTCCACTGCTTTAATGACAAATGTTCATCTTATGCCTTTATTGTCGTCTACCAGATTCCTGTGCACTGACATCTGGGGTGAAGAAGAGACACATGGTAACCTCCTCTTTGAGACAGGAAGTCTGGGCTCTCTGTGAAAAATGTGGTCTTGATTTTGAGATATAAATATTCTATATGTTGAATCAACCAACCAAAAATTCTCTCTAGTTTTAAAATCAGACTGCAAACCTTTAAACTGAGGATGAATTAGATGTTAAAAAATGGTAAATAATTTATTTTACTATACAGTAGTGTATATCTTATTGATTAGGGAGACAAACAGACAGAAGTGGAGGTACAGACAGGACAGACAGACTCAGTGTGCTTTGCTGGGCTTGGGGGGAGGGGGCTGTGGCTGAGTTGTTGTCTGGGACAGGAAACATGTGAGCTGAATATTGGAACCGTAGAGGACTTGGCAGCCACGCACAAGAACACACACACACACACACACACAATGCAGGAAAGATGGAAGCTCTTCCAGGACACACAGGACTTGGCCCTCGCAGACGACGTGTCACAAGGAATCAAATTAGATGTTGCTGCCCAGAACAAGGCCAGGGACTTTTCTCAAGGAATCTACAGTAAAGTCGGTTCAATCTCAGGAGTGATTTGTGAATTCAGCCAGAGAAATCTTACGTAAAAGACGACTGCTTCCACAGCAGGTCATCCGGTCACCTCACTTTGTCTCTTTCACTTTCCTGGCAAAGGACACTGGGCTGAGGTGAGGGGGGGCAATCTACTGTATCAGCGTGACACAACTCCAGTCTGCGTTTGAACTTCTGATTTACTGGTTCTTGGGAGTCACATGAATCGCCCGGGTCAAGTGGCTCATGATATGACAGACTTGTTACACAAGAAGGAGAAGGACTACCCAGAATTCAGCCCCATCAAACACACACTACTATAAGAGATCCTAATCTGAACTACTGAGCAGCCTCCTTGCATAATCTGCATGCGCCCAACACGCGCCATTTTTAACATCACTGACATTGTATGGATACACATATATCCCATGATGAGTTGGTGTCTCGTTTGGGCCCTGATAAAAAGCCAGCTGCTGCTTTCCAACAATGTGATCTGCCTTCCACGCCGCCCTGTCATGACTCAGTGCTGAGTGGGACATCAGCGGGTCTCTCTCAGGTGTCCTGGGCTGAGTGAGGGCGTCATTCCTCTCGGCACTGGCCCTGGACTCAGTTTAGCATTATGGGAGCTGCTGATAGCAGGAGGGAGGTTACGCAGGAGTTCAGCTGAGTTGATCCAGCCAACGGGGTGCCCTGTCAGTCAAGATGCAGCAAAGCAAATGCAGGAGCTGACCTGAGAGGGGTCGCGTTTGTGGAGGGCTGGGCCGTGTGCTCAGCCGGGTGGTCTCCATACTCAGAACCTGTGTCAAAATATAGACAGATGAGGATTCTGCCTTTGTTATTCCATTTGCGTTTGCGTTTCCGTGACACAGGCTGACATAACAGAGCCACCTGGTGGTCACACAGGTGGTCACGTCTCACCAAGAAATCAACGAACTGATCATAAATGTAAAAGCAGCAACGGACCTGAATCAAAACGCAACAAGAGTGCAGCAGAATGGTCCCTTCTGCTGTTTTATCTTTATGTATTATGTCATTGTTTGATTGTTGCAAAGATTAAACTAAAACTGTTACCAAATGACCAAGTAAGAAAGACTTGAGTGCTTTAAGGTCAAGGTGGAGCTAATTTGATATAGACACATTTTTTATAAACTCGTTGTGTGTTTTTATATGTACGTGCAAAATAAATAGTAAGTATAGTTGTCAGATAAAAGTACAGTACATTGTCCATACAAGTGTAGTGGAATAAAGGTACAATGCTCCAAAAATAGAAATTAAGTGCTGCAGATTTGTACAGTGGTGGTGTGCTTAGTGACGCTGCACTGCTGATGTACACTATATATGCATACAAACACACAAACAAGCGCTTTTAAATGCACAGGCAGATTTTTTTCTGTTTAGTTGTTGTTTTTTCCCCAATGTTTCTTTAGGTAGGATTTTCCTAAAATACAATGTATGGACAAAAATAATCTCTCTCAATCATCTTCTATGACTCACTGGTGTGCGGTGGTGTCTGTGTCTGCAGAGACTCTGCCTGGATTTTCTAATTTTGCTGTGTTTGGGATATTTCTGGATGGTCAGCCTCTGATCATATTGAAAGCATGTGGGAACATCAGAGGTGAGATGAGGAGCAGGGGCCAACTTTGCATATTGCATTTACAAACTGACAAATCCAACTAGTTATAACTTTAAAGCTGAATGTAAAAGCCAGACAAGACATGGGAGCAAATTTGTCTACTGAGGAACTGAGGAAGTTTATCTGACCTGTGCTTGAAGGAAATATCTCTAATAAAGTTTCTTTTAAAATGTCTATTGATCATTGATCAGTCTTTGTAATATATGATAAAATCTGTTTTCTATGGACAACACATTAAACAAAGATACTGAGCAATGGTGCGTGTTTCATAAACTTGTCAGGCAAATGTTTCCCTGTGTATATACCTTCAGCATAACCTGAAAGCAGTGGGTTTGAGTAACTTTTCCTGATATTTTAAAATGGCATTTGAATATAGAAAATCCACTAAAGCAGATGCAGATTAAAGGAGTAGAATTTTGAACTGTTTGGCTCCTGTAGACAGTCCACTGAGGTTTGTGACGCAGACACTCACACAGGTAAAGCAGGTGGGTGGGACATGCGACTTTATGGTCAGATGTGTCTGTGCGGGGGATCAGACAGTGCACATCAGTCAACAGAGCTGCAGCGATGGCCCAGGTGAAGGTAGCAGGAGACGCAGTGAGGAGCCACCAGGACTGTGCAGAAGTTTACTCTGACATGGCGACTGTCAGCTCCAGCGCAGGTGAGTCCAAAAGTAAACTAAGTGTAGAAATAATATGATTGATTATATCAGTCAGTTTAATTTTAGCATTCCATCAGTTAGGGAGTTTCCTCTAGAACCACAGAAACAGAGACCTGCAATAAAAACGCTAGATTGGTTCCTGTTTCTTGTAAATTGATTATTTAAGTTACTTTAAAGCAGATTTAGTCTCCGTCCATTCAACCAATAAAGAGTCAGAGTGTTGCGTGATGGTCTAGCCCTTTCTGAGAGTTTTTACAGGGATGAGAAATAAATAGTTCAATTAATGATGCCAGTTTAACATTGTATTCTCTAAGCTGCTTTAACATTGAACTTTTTGCCCTAAAAAACCTGTAGTTCCTATTGGTCTGGTCCTAATAGTGTATTACTCACCAAAGTGTTAATAAGCAATGTAATAAAAGGTTTGACGACATTCAAAGCTCACTATAGTTTTATACTATGTAGTCTAATATAATTGAAATACCACTTTTTTCTAAATATATAACCATGTTTACTAAAAACAATAAAGATACAAAGAGTCTTTGTCAGTGAGAGCACAATTTTAGTGCCCATTATCAAATCAGCCACCTCTGTCTCTTCTCTAACCACCACGATGAGAACAAGGGCAGCTCAGAGCACCAATTTGTCAGATTAGTCACTTTGTGGTAATAATCTCGGTCAAATCCTCCAGTTTCTGGTATCTTTTTCTCACGAGCTTGTCTTTATCAGCTAAAGCTCTGTGGATCTCAGGTTGCCTGACGGCAGTGGGAACCAAGAAGTAAGAGTAATCCCTCTTTTTTGAGACAGTCATTGGCGAAATGCGTCCTTACAAGTTTAGGGCCACTTTTTTCTATCACACTGAGAGGGTCAAGAAACAGGAGCTGGAGAATTGTCTCCAGTAAAAGTCTTTTCAGCCTTCATGCAAAACCTCAACGTCTTTGCCCTCCTCTTGAAAACAGACATAGGAGAGTCGGTGAGGAAGGGTTCATTGTGTGAGACCTCCGCGGCTGCCAGCCTCGGCAGGCAGAGCAGGGCCTACCCCTCCCCGGCCAGGAGGCGCCACCGCACCACCTTCAGCCACAAGCAGCTGGAACAGCTGGAGGTGGCCTTTGGACAGAACCAGTATCCTGATATCTACTACAGAGAAGAGCTGGCCCGTGTAACCAAGCTCAATGAGGCTCGCATACAGGTGGGACAGCCTTTCAAATCTACTCTCTGACAGGCGGGAGGTGCGGCTGAGACTTCATGATGTACTGGGGTCACTTAGTTTATGGATCCAGATTTTATTTACACAAAACTACTCATTTGATTTAATTGTCAATTATAACTGAATTGCTTCTCAAAGACCACACATACTCAATAAGACATCCCTTTGCCCCTAAATGGCCTAATAATGTCATTTATTTTACCACTTGTGCGTCACATGGTCAGGTGTTCCTGTGGATCAGCTGCTCTGTCCCTGTCTCAGCAGGTTTGGTTTCAGAACAGAAGAGCCAAGCAGAGGAAGCAGGAGCGGGCCTTGCAGAAAGTTCTCCCTGTGGGTGTGGTGCCGGGCCACAGGGCCCTGCTGGGGGGTGTGCATGTGCAGCCGTCCGGCATGGCCCGGCAGTACTACACTCAGCCCCTGGCTCACCTCCCCCACCTCTCCCCCATGCTGCCGTCCGGGGCGTACTCCCGCCACCCGGGCCCAGTCAGCCAGTGCCCCTGCCCCAACGTCCCCCCACCACCAGCCCCCCAGCGGCAGCATGAAGACTGGTACACCCCGCTGAGGAGCAACCTTAACTCACCCATGTTCTCACTGACATCCATGCAGCCTCTGGACCCGGCCTCCCACTGGGGCTAAACATGAATAAATATTACATACTAGTTATTCTGAGTGTCTGTTCAGCTGCTCAACATCGAGTGAGCGTAAATGCTCCTTTTCATCGTACTATTGTGTGGATCTAAATAAATATTTTCTTGCAATGACTTTTAAATGTGATTTTGTGATACCGTGAGACAAAAAACATCACAAGTCAAAGTCAGTAGATTTACTTTAATCTTTCACATTCCAGAGACAACACAGTTGCATCTGTTCTGCTGTCAGTCTTTTTTCATATATATATATTTGCATTAAACAACCTGAATTGATTGAGGATTCAATACTTGATGGCAAAAATAGAATTCATCCATACAAATCATACTTTAGAATGAATCACAGCTGGATTCAACACATGTTGACACACACAGGGACCTGACAGGTTTGATCCGTATCCGTTTTAAAGGCAGCTAATGATCTGAAGCAAACGTGTTCAATGGTTTATTACAAATGAAGTTAAGCAAGTTTTTAAACATCTGCAGTGACAGCAGCATCAATCAGTGTGCTTTAAGTCGAGCTTATCCAGTGATACAGAACCAGCAGTGCGCTGCTTTACATTCACTCTGCGACGTCAGATTTATGTCAAGTATCTGCTGGCTGACGCAGTGCAGTGAAGATGGCGGTGACCGGCTCATACGATTGTGGTCATCTTAATGAAAACAGCAAATACAACGTCAGGAAGAAACACGTGGCCCAGACGTTCCACTGTGCTGCGCGGAGTCTCTGCAGGCAGCATTCAGTATTATGCTGTTCTGCCTGTAACCTTGAGCTTCCCTCCAAAACAAACTTCAAAGTCACCTCATCACTTCAGCAAGGTTTTACTACTCTTCAAACACACACACGCACACACACACTACATCGAGCTATATACTGTACATGTGAGCAAGTCAAGGCCACATTCCAAAGTGATGAGAACGAGCGGTTTGTCTCGTCCGCATCACAAACAAATGACACGGATTCACAGAAGGAATCATTTGGTCCATCGAGTACCACGTAGCAACAGTGTGTTAATGAGCATGAGCGTGTGTGTGTGTGTGCTTGCACAGTTTAAAACACAAACTGTATCTGCCTACCAGAGAGAGTGCAGCAGCACTGAAAGAAGAACACACACTACGGAGCTCCAGTACGCAGAGAAGAGTCAATTTACCAAAACTACATAAATCACAACATGTATTCTCACTTTCCTCTGCGACAGCCATGCAGAGGTTTGTTTTGGCAAACTTGTTACTGTGCCAGTACAATGGAAGTAAAATAAATTCTGGTTGGATGATGAATGTATCAAAAAAATAATGCCCACGACACTGTGTTTAGTCCACAGACCTCAGTGTGTTGACTGCTGGCTGTAGCAGTTTCCAGGGAGAGTTTTGGGGCTTTTATCGCAGAAATCACCGCAGAGATGAACTGATTAAATATAATGAGGGGTAAAATGTAGATAAATGTGTTTGTTAGTGATAACTGGTGAAATGACATGATTTTAGGGAACCTACAAAAATAGAAGGTTCAGAAATGTCACAGCACATGTGAGCAAACACCATTTTGTTTTTCTCATTTTCTGTTGCTTATTAAATTACTGACATAACCAGTTTTGCTGCTGCTGCCAGCTTGAATATTACATGAAAAAAAGATGCATCACAGGCTTAGAAAGTACAAAAATTTCCAAAACTTCATAAATTACCAATAACCCTGATTGGCTGCCTGTGAGAGGTGAAAGCAAAGATTAAACAATGGTTGTCAGACAGACTGGCGGCAGCTTCACTTCTCTTCTCTGCAGATTTGTTGTTGTTGTTGACGTGAAAACCATCGGTGTTCAGGTGACATCTTATTCCAGCGATTTGGCAAACTCTGCATAATCGATATAGCCGTCATTGTTTTTGTCATCGTCCCTCAGAACATCGTCAATGAGGGTCATAAGGTCCTCCTCTTTCATTGGCTGGCTGTTCTCTCCTCTTTCCTGAGAAAAAAACAAAAAATCCATCAGAGACGGCTCAGGCTGGTTTCATTCTTCGGTCTCTCTCTCTCTTTTTTCTAAGTAGAGAGAAGCTGCATGGCTGTGTGTTTGGTCTGACAAACAGAGGGACACTGCACCTGAACAAAAACGGACTTGTGAAGAAACATGTGAGCCGGCACATGCTTTTTGTAATGTGCAACCTTACAAACAATCAGTGTACACACTGCACTGACTGGTTGAGATGAGGGCAAGTTCACTCACCAGGTGTGTGCGTATAATGTGCAGTAAGTAAGTGCTATTCAGAGGAAAGCACTTACTCACTGCACTAAAAGTAAGGTTCCTTCTGTGTTAACTGCTCTCCTTTTTCCTTCAGCTTAAAAGGCAAAGGATCACTCTTAAAAGGTAACACCAATCCAGAACACTTTTTTTATCAAATTCAGACACTATGTCCTTGAGGTCCACTAAGTGCCTCTTTTGTGTGTGTTGTAAAACAGTCTGTGTTCATACAGGTGGCTCTGTAAGTGGGAAACACACAAGGAGACTCTGAGCCACCAGCCATTCTCATTCTGAGGTTGTCAAGTAAAACACTTCTGTCACAACTGGTGTTTGTGCAGGACAACAATGATGCTGAGCGTTACTCGAGCCCTGAGGGCAGGGGTGTATTTGTCTGACTGCCTAGTGCAAATGTAAACAGGTTTTTTTCCTGGACTGCAAATTACACCTTTAATGAAATGAGGTACCGTCGTTACCGTCGTTACCGTCGAGGTTTCCTGGGGGAACAGAAAGAAAGAAGAAAGAAGACAAGAAAGGTCTTGGCAAAAGTAGGTGAGGATCCAGCAGGTATTTGAGCCTTTCTCTGTGAACTAACATGTTTCTTACTTATAATGTTGGGAGCTGGGATATCGAACAATGAGCACATCCTGAGCAACTATCACAAGTTTAAGACTCTTCAAAAAAAAATTCTTTCCAGCTTCTAGAAACCAACCACGTGAATTCAGGCAAAGCAAACAGGGTCTGGGGACCAGTCACAGTTTACATGACAGGCAGTCATCTAAATAAATTCCTACAAATAAAGTAACCGCTAACATGTCTGTTCCTCTGCAGGAAAGCAATTCATTTGGGTCGGGGTCACACACACGCCTACCTCTTTGTGAACGTGTGTGATAGCTGTGGCCAGCTCCAGCCCATCCAGCAGGTTGTTCCCATCGTAGTCATGCATCTTGAAATAATGCAGCTGAAGCTCCTGGGGGGTCATGTCAGTCTCTGGTTTGTCTATCACTCCCTCTAAATGCTCCATGATGTGGCTGGAAGACAAAGAGAGGAGCAGCTTTTCAGTGTGTGCACTCTGCTTGCTGTTCAAAGTTCACCTTGATGTAGAAATAGCCGCTGAATGTGCATCTACACCCGTTGAACGTGGAGCCGTCACTCACTCTTTGTCCTGAATCATGTTTCTGTCCAGGCGGCCGTGGCCGGTTATGTGAGCTGCACTCTCCACGACCGGCGGCTGCTGCTGATCCACCTGAGCCTGAACACACAGCAGAGGGCAGACCAGGAGGAGGAGCAGACCCCCCCACTGAACTCTACACCTGCCACTCTTCATCCTGCGCAGGCACACACACGCGCGCGCACACGCACACACACACACACACACACACACATGGGGGGAGAGAAACAGACAGCAAGTTAAGATTTTCAAGATTTGGGTGTAAGCTACATTTTGTATAAATTTTAGAGATGGTGTTTATATACAACATATACACATTTGTATATTTCATTCTGTAATGCAGTTTTCCATCACACTTTCCTTTCAAATATCAAAATTTGTAGCAAGTAACTCCCATTTAAACATTTTCAATTGAAGCAGTAGGATGTTTGTCTTGTTGTTTCTCCATATTGTGTCCTTATTCATTTTAGATCGTTTTAGAGAGCTGGCTCTACCAAACAGCTGCACCATATTGACAACAGAGACACAAAAATACACGACTATTAATCATAATCCTTATACATTTATGCAATCCTTATGTATTTATATCATTCATACTGATCCATATGTACGTATTCAAATGTCATTTATAAACGCTGTTGAGTGGTAAAGACAGACATCACCATCACAAAAAAACAGTGGGCTATAAAGAGGACCTCTCAGCTGTAGCTACATGCTGCAGGTACTCTAATGTTACATAAATGATGTGATCTCAGTAACGGAGCTGACATGAACACAAACATCATGGTGAGCTCAGACTGTCTGCAATAACATTTGCTAACGCAAAGCTTCGTTTCTGGACGGCGTTGAAGTGTCACCGTCTTCTTAATGCTCAAACTACACAACACGCTCAGTGAAACTTAATTAAAGGTTATTTTGACACTTACTTTGACTTAATGAGAATCTTCACTTGACTCTGCGAACAGTTATCTTGTTTTCTCAGTCGTGCGGCCACAATGAGCAGTCGCAGCTGTTTTGGACCAGGCTGTTTGCCGTAGCGCTGCTTGGACACGACAGCTCATTGTGATTGGCTGAAGTCATCAGAGATGACGCAAATGAAGCGAGAGAGTAACCTGCAACGACGTCCGCACTCACTAAAACTCACTAAATAGACTACTTTATTTCCGTTATCTACCCACGACTGAATGAAAATGTGAAACTTTATTCAGCCTATGTTAAAATAAAAATATTCAAGGTCGTAGGAAGTGAGCTATAACATGTATAAATATCTAAAAGCAGAGTAAATGCACCTCTTGTCTTTGTTAAGGTTGCTGGTTCGCCAGACACCTTGAGTAATTGAGAGTTAATACTGACATAAGCTAAGGTTCAACTTATCTGACACACTATTCACCCTCTCACATTGTGATTTGCGAGCACTTTCAGGTGGGGGCGCGGCAGTAAACTATCTTGGCAGATAAGAAGCCTTTGAAGTGGCTCTTCGTTTACGTCAGCAGGGGGTGCTGTCAGGTGCGCTGCAGGTGAGCCGCAGGGTGCTGCAGGGTGCCGACAGGAGGAGGAGGAGAAGAGGGACGCGTCGGTCTGAGCGGAGCAAATGTCAAGTTTCCAGAAAGAAAATGACGCTGCCAAGTCTCTGTTCAGGAGGCTCGAGGTGGTTTCTGTCACACAGTAGCTGATGTAGAGTGTCAGTAGTCAGTGAGCCTCCATCCTGCTGTGTTTACACCCTGTGCTGTGGCAGTTAGACTTTGTCGTGTGAATACCCCCCCCCCCTTTCAGCACCCCTCTGTTTAGTAGATCTAGTTAGTCTCATGATATATTTCCATCGGTTTGCACGACCTGACTTCCATTACCTGTCAGTGTGAGACTTGACAGCTGTTTTATTCTGTCACAGAGTCAGCCTGAGGCCAGATCAAGGAGCTAACAATTATAAGTAGATCTTTTCCCTTCATCGGGGGGCTCCTGAATGAAATAAGCAGTGTTAGAAGGATTCAGCGTCTCCTGTGCGTGCATCCTGTCTGTAAGTGTTGAACACTTTGCCGCAGCAGAGTGCAGCTCTCTTCTCTGCTCCATAAGCTTACCTGATCCAGTTAAAGTGTTAACAGGAAAGATTAAGGACATGGCTGTTCTCAGAAGGCCACTCTTCCTTTTACTCCCTGCAGCTTCAGATCACAATGCTACGCTCATCTGAAGACACACACTTTGCTGGCAGGAGGCACTGATGCAAACAAGCGCTAGAACAGCCAGTCAGTGCTTAGTAGGCAGTGTAATGTGTGGCAAGGAGTGGGATTTTTAAATGTAATGTAAGGAAATAACTAAGGTAATGGAAGTAACTATGGAGCCAACAACGCCACCTGTTGCCTTGCACCCCAGGAAATAATGAAAATTTGAAAGAAACATTTAAGTGGGGGGAAATAAAATAAGACATGCTCGTGACTGAGGAGGCGAGACTGTAGATGATATAAAGCAAGTTTATTGATTAAGAAACCCAGGACTGGACCTAAAGACAAGACAAAATCTGAAAGACAAGAAATTTACCTTCCACCTTTGGCACATTTATACTGTAGCAAAGAAAAGAAAAGAATCTCCCTGTAACAGAACAAATTTAAAACCCAACAAACTAATTAGTAGGTAAACCAATAAGCCAAACCAATATACAAAACACAAAGCAAGCAGCAAGTCACACAAACCAAAAGAGGTAAAAACATATATTAAGCAAATTAAAGAAAAGCAAACAGCAAAACAGAACAGCAGCAGGTGAGCCTATAAACACACAAACACACAGGATCAATGTGGGAAAAAGCCTTAAAATCACAGAGAAAATATATCAGATATGATCAACCACCATGAAAATGTGGGAGCTTTGATCCTCTACCTGCTGAGGCGAGGCGAGGCGAGCAGGAGGAGGAGCCTTCACTGTGCTGCGTTCAGGTGCGCTTCACTTTGATTCATGATGTCTATATAAAGAAAGAAAAAAAAAGTTAAGAGAGCTGATGTTGGAAAAACCTTCTGAATATTACAAAAATATTGTGCCAAATAAGTTAAACGAAGACAGCCTGCACAGTTTGTATTAAAAATGAGTAAACTTATATATAACAATATAACAGTAGGACCCTCACAGTGAGACGTGTGAAAGCAAATGTAAATGAACTGAGTGTGTTTGGTGTGTGTGTGTGTGTGTGTGTGTGCCGGTGTTATCACACACACCACACCCCCTCCGCGCTAAAAGATTACATATTTATTTCTCCTGGCAGTCCGCAGTTACTCCCATCGTGTCCGGGGAGTACAGTCACCACCGGGACAGAGCGCCGATGGCATCCCGGGTGTCCTTCACTCAGCTGCGGCTGGAGGCGGAGGTGGAGCGCTGCCGGGCGGAGTGTCAGTGGGACCGAATCCCCGCCATCGTGGAGCAGATGCAGGCTGCGCGCTTCCACGAGGACGGTGAGTGTCCGCGCGCCTGGAGGCTCCAGCTGCTGCGGCTTCATGACGGCGCTCAGCCGCACACTGTAAGAAATAAGCATGGAGGGGAAAAGTTCATGAAACAGGTTTTACATATCTTTTGTAATAAGAGGGGGTCGACTTGTTATTTAGGGACGTTTCAGGGAGTTATTTTCACTTCAGAGTCAGTGTTGTTTATTCTGAAGAACATTCTCGGTAGAAAAGCTTTGAGTTGAGTTGATTTGCAGTGAGGGTGAGGAGGATTTACTGAATCTCCATCCATTGGCAGATTTGTGCAGCTGATTTGTAAAAAGTTGAATGTGAAGACTCAGTGTGATTTTAAAATCTTTGCTAAGGATGTTTATTTTTTAGCCTGCTTGGGTCACACTGTTCACAAACTGGACTTTGGACTCTCAATAAGATATACTGAGTTACTGTATTGAGAGATCTTCACATCTTATTCCACAAACTATAAAAATAACACACTCTTACATATGTAGCAGCAGGTCAGTCCGGGGGTCAGGGAGAGGTCGCAGGATGGCTCCAACAATACAACGGCACTCCCTGGAAGTGTACAGTGTATACAAGGAAAGAGTGTGTACATGATCAAAGGTGCTGTATGGCCCTCAGGAAAGACAGTACCACCTCCAATATCTAATGCAAAA
The DNA here is from genome assembly GCA_037176925.1 of Amniataba percoides. Taxonomy (NCBI): domain Eukaryota; kingdom Metazoa; phylum Chordata; class Actinopteri; order Centrarchiformes; family Terapontidae; genus Amniataba; species Amniataba percoides. The sequence continues at coordinate 3,879,718 of JBAJHX010000033.1, read as the reverse complement.
CAAGATTTTCCTGTGGATTATCCACCGCCTGCCTTTACCCTTCAAATCACTCCACACTGTGCATGTGCTCAAATGCAAACACACTTATCATCCTGCGTCTCATAAAGCATTACTTTGTCAAGTCACTAATGCACCTGCCTCCACCTCTCACCCCGGCAGAGCAAATATGGGTTCAGGTGACTCGACTGCAGGTCCGCTGTTTTTGTGCCCATAACTGGGCCGATATGCAGACCAGCAGTTTCTCCCTGCCTGCACATGCACCGAAGTGTTAAATCAATGTGGCGTTAGTGTGTGTGTGTGTGTGTGTTGTTCACATTAGCTGATCTGATGATGAGCGTGCATAGCAGAGTTCCTTTAAGATTAGAGATGGAGGAACTTCAGGGCAGGTGAAGTAAAGAGGAATTAAACATGGTGGTAAAATCCATCCTTCTGTAAAGCTGTAAAAAAGCATCCAGTGATGGTGTGTTCTGCACTCTGAGGGCTCCTATTATTCAAAGTTAGATGTTGTAGTGATTGAATGGTAATTTGTTTTATTGTAAACAAAAATATAAATTTTAATTCAGTGTATTTTTTGAAGACATGTATTGTGCCTGTTCTTAGGGATCCTGAGGGTCATCCGACATTTCCCTCTTCATAAAACCTTTGCAAAGCTGTATTTTAAGGATCTAATGTTCACTCCATGTTTTCTAGCCATCCAACTTTGTATGTAAGTCTCTTTGTGCATTTCCACCACCAACTACAACAGCCACAACTCCACAGTCACTGTTCTCCCACAATAATTCTATTCTCGTCAAAAAAGAAAATATTTTGATATTGGGAAACACAATTTACAAAAAAGATATTGAAGAACGAACTTGATAACATCCAAATATTTTTTGGCATCTGGAGTGTAGAGGTGTGTATGGAGGACTTGAATCTACATCCATTATTCCCTCTCTTGGTTTTGTCTCCACCCATTCCTGAGTTCTTCAGCTCATAAATGCAGCACTCTTTTAACAGACTAGACGCTCACTGTATTTGTCAGTCCTTGATGGAGGATTTGTCACTGAGAACAATGAGGACTCACTGAATCTCAGCTGATTTGTAAAAAGTAGTATTTTAAGCGTCAGTGTGAGTCTAAAGATTCAAAGATGGATATTTTTTACAGCGCTTGGGTTACACTGTTCACAAGTTGGACTTTGGACTCTCAACAAGATAGACTGAGTTCCTGTAGTGAGAGATCTTCTGCACATTTATTCCACAAACTATAATAATGATAAGTTGCTCACATCTGTACAGTGGGTCAGTCCAGGGGTCAGAGAGAGGTCACAGGTTGGCTCCAACAATACAGCGGCACACAATGAAAGAGTGTGTACATGTATGGCACCTATGACCCCCATATAGACTGTACCACCTCCCGTGTCCCCCTTTTTCTACTTAGTCGTTAACTTTATCTGTCGAACTCTGTCTGGGGTTTTACTCAGAAACAGCTGCCAAGGTTGAGGCCGTGTGAAACTCAAACACAACGACACGATTAAGAACAACATGCATGATTAAGAAAAAGGTGATTAGTCTATGTGGGTCACATGATCCACAGCTTACATAAAAGCAAAGAACAGAGCCACATTAACTTTCACTCTCTCCTCTGGAAAGCTGCTGCTCTGCTTGTACCATCAGTGTTGCTCCACACGCAGTGAAACCGTGTGTGTGGAGCAACTGTCCGACACCAGCGTTACTTCTTGTTTGCTGTACTGTGGCACTGACTCTTTCCAAAGTCTACGCTCCAACTTGTATGGAGTCATTAAATAGCTCGTTCTGAAGCTATGGGCTGAGACACGTCCTGCTGTTTATCCCTCACCTACCCTTCTCTGGTAGGTCTAGCCTTGGCTGTGCTGATAAAGCTAACTGCCAAATATGTCAAGTATATCAGGAGATAAACACTGCTCACAGAGCTGGCGTCAGAACACACATACACAGATTGAAAAAAAAGCTAAACAGGAAGGCTTTAATTGACTGTGTGTGTGTACACAAAAACAAGTTTTACTGCTGCACGCTGCAAGTCAGAAGAGGTAGTTTACCGTGTGAGGAAGATTTAGTGTCTTGATTCGATGTAGGTGGATGTGGAGTGCTTATAATATGATTACAATGTTAAAGCTATTTAAGGAAAGTATGAGAGAGATGGAAACTGTAGCCTCTGAGCAGACCTCAGAACTCTGCTCTCCCAGAGTTGGTGGGAAATGCTGTTTTTAATGGACTGAGTGAGGTTTGCTTTGGCTACGAAAATAAATGACCTCTGACCCTGAGCTCAGACCTTTTCCAGCAAAATCGTTTCACGTTGACTTTTTCAATCCCGCCCCCCCCCCCCAGACGACTACGGGCCGCTGCTGATGGCCGAGGCGCAGCTGGAGGGCTTCCTGCAGGAAAACATCGACCTGCTGCGGAGCTCCACACCTTTGATGGAGAAGACCCAGCCCAGACTGTCCCGGGCCAAAGGCCACCTCAACACCATTCTGAGCCGAGGACGTCTCACAGTCAGTCAAGTCTTGGTTCCTTCGGGCCATGCTATAGTTGTAGACTTCTTTTTTTAACCAAATAAAGGAAGTACTGAAACCATTATGACACAGGGCACGAGATCTTTTTTACACACATCTCTTCCCCTTTTGTTGCTTCAGTTACTGCCATTTGTTTCCTCCTGTCCTCCAGCCCAGGTACCTGAACGAGGCTCTGCTGCTGATGGCCAAAGTGCACTATGTGCAGGGTCGCTACCGGGATGCTCAGGGAATGTGTGCCCGGGTGGGGCTGGAGGAGCTGACGCAGGATGACCAGCCGACCTACCACCTCCGCCTGCTGGCTGAGGCTTTTGTCATTAAAGGTACCAGACATCTCTGCAAAGAGGCACGGGAGAAATGATACTTTTTTTTACAACTTGGGTTGCAATCAGTAATAAAAACATTATACTAACCAAGGTAATTGCTGAGCTGTGGAAACATGGTCACAAAAACAACAGGGGGAAATATGTGCAGTGAGATGATCACTCAGATTGTAATCAGACTTGTTTTGGATGAAGAAACTGAGGTGAATGGTAAGATCATCCATCACAGTTTACAGAGCAACTCCCAGGCTCAGATTTCCCGTTACTCTTTCAGGTGTTATTGTTTTAGTTACAGGTTAAACCTTGCTGCTAGAATTCATATCTTAATCGTAATGTTGAATCACAAGACTACAATTCAGTTCCCCCAGTGCCCTGTAGTGTCTTTCGGCTCTTTTTTTATTTTCTTCATGCAAATTTCCCTTTAAAGGCAGCAGACAGCACTTTTCATCAAACAGCTTTGATAAATGGACTGAACTTTACCTCCCCTGCACCAAACAGCAGACACAGTGGGGCATTTAGCAGCTGAAGAGACAGACATTTCTCACAGGAGTTGGGAAAGGCCAAGAAAAGAGGGAATATTTGAACTTATCGCCTTATCGCCAGAAACAGGACTTCAAAGGAATAGTAATGTTTCCTCAGATTTACTGGAGTTGTACATAAACAACTAAATGGTCAGCCGTATCACCTCATACGGTGAAAATAAGTCACTGTTGTCACCCCACGTTGCTAAGAACCTAAGTCATTATTACTATAAACAGATGAGCTCCCGCTGACATTTAAAACACATAAGAGGGTGTTTTCATCCAGGAAAAATTGAGCTCATATGTTAGTTATTCAAAGGTGAATCACAAAGTCACAGAATAACGCACATACCAATGTCAAAAAAGGAGAAGAGCAAAGCACCAGTGATAGGAAGCTGCAAGTTAGAAATTAAGATTCAATTTGCAGAAGCACAAGCATAAAAAAAACTATTCAGCAAATCAGCTTACAAATGTGTGTGAGCCCTGAAGAATATAAAGAAACACTGAACGTAAACAAAGTTATGTTTGAAATGAAACAAAGTCATGACAGAGTACTTTTTCAAGTTATATGTTACAGTCTCAAATTATTCATTCGATAAACCTGTATTGTGGTCTTGCACCATTCATTTCCCTGAAAAACACAGAAGGCAAGACTGAACGGCTCCCTGCATGCATTTCTTCAATGAGCCCATTCCTAATCCCGTTGCTAGGAGTTATCGCAGCCTTAAAATCACACTGACCTTGTACGGGGCTTTGGAAGTGGCAAGCAGGGGTTGCGGCCTTATGAAATGTATGAATGTAGCACGGCTGGGAAACGTCAGCTTGATTGGACCCAGAGTTATGTCAGTATCCTGCTGCCTTGTTGGTTTGAGTCTTAACTACAGCTTGAGGAGGACGCCGGTGACGTGAAATGGGGAAATGTGAGGGGACGACATTCATATCTCCTCTCTGGCTGCCTCTCCTGAAGACACCTTAAGTGATGACACCAAAGTAATCACATCGAAAATGGGATACATTCAGAGTGAAGTACCACCGCGAAGTTCGTCAGAGAGCAGATTTACTGCAAGTGCCAGATGTCTATGCAGATGCTGTTTTAAAAACCCGATGATTGTGAGTCATATGTCGAGGGAGCATTTACTGTTACTCACACTCACACATTCACACAGGCTGTCTGAAGTCCAAAAATTCAGTTTCATTATGGCAGATTATTTTGGAGTGTCGTGAAAAAAAAAGTGCTTTTCCCAGTCAGAGGCCATCTCAAGTATTTTGTCCATTTCGACACATTGACCGTGAGTGTTTTCAAAGGTCAGCGGTCACATACTCAGAATAATACACTGCCTGTATTCCTTAGAGCTCTAGATAATCTTGTTACCCTCATAATAATCATCATGTCATTACAGTCCGTTTCCTGATCATCAGACATGACCTCATGAAACTGGAGAGAATTGTATTACAGTAACTCTTAGATTTTGATTTCCTTTGCTTGTTTTGAAACCCGCTAAATGATATCTGCCGATGATTGACTCACATAATGCACAAGAAAACAGGTCAGATCCTCTGGGGGTCACATGCTGAAGCTCCTTCCCATGCTTTTTGCGTGTGCATGTAGAATATTGTTGTGGGAAAGAAGTCAGATGTGAATATTTGGATGATGAGGTTTGGTCCATCGGCAGTTGTCTGTTTATTTGATTAGGCCTGGCGTCTGGCCTGAGGCTGCTGTCCGTCACAGGCCTCCTGCGGTCTAGAGTTGTTCCTGTTCGCTCCGTTTATTTGAAGCAATGAGTCCACTAACGGACATCAGACCTGCCATCTGGACCAGGACTGTCCTGCTCACGTCTTCCTCTGGATTCATCCATCTGCACAGCCCAATATGAGAAAATGGGGAAAGTACACAAAAAAATTTAGAACAAATGTTCTTTGTTCCATTGACAGCTTCTGTTAAATGTATTAATTTAAGCAAAACTTTGGTTCACGTGCCTTTTTCCTTTGGTAGACTCAAAATAAGTGCATATTTATTATAGACTAAAATATCTGAGACTAAAAAGGTGCAGAGCGAAACGAAAAAAACTGAAACACTACTGACACAAATGATGGTATCTCTAGCCATTACGGTATCTAACATATATTCACTCTCATCCATGATTTGTTCTCTTCACTTTTCTTTTTCTTGTCTGTATCATAGACATGTAACATATAGAGTGTGCATACCTGTCAGGCATCTACATCTGCATCAACACACATAATGAAGACTGCAGTGTAGTGATTTGCGGGGGACAAGGGGATCAGTGGATAACACAGAAACTAACAAACAATCAACAGATGCACACACATACACAGATAAAAAAACTCTGTTAGGATTGTATAACAAGTTTCATATAATTTATTCACATCTGTTTTTGTTTTAAAATAGTTTCCAATTATTATCACAAATTTAAAAGAATACTGCATTTTGTAAAAGTTCCAATGATCCTCTTTGATGGTGTATAATGATCCTTGTCAAGGATCAAATAATGTGAAAGTTCAATCCACCACTTTGAAGGTGGGGGCAGGATAATGGATCTCCAGTGACCTGCCATACATTTCCTTACTGCCAGTAGCACAAGACTGTCAGTTTCTGTTTGGCAGTCAAGTCTTTTGTAAAGATGCTATATTAATTTACTTTTCTTCTTTAAGAAGAAGAATACTGCTGTTTCAGAAAACATCAAGTAGAATGTATTAATGAAATATCCTATCCCACCAACAACTCTCACAGCTGATTAATTCATTTTTCCTTTTAAATCACACAAAACACAACCTTTTTCAGTCACAACATATTTCAAACTTATCACTAATTAGATTTAGTTGTACTTTATACTGCACAGCAGCGGGTGGTGCTCTAACTTGTGCTTCGCCTCATGTTTCAGGTCTTTCTCTGGACCATCAGACAGTGTCTGCAGTGTCTCGTGTCCGTCTGTCAGAGAGGCAGGAGGAGAGTCTGTCCTGCTTCCTCAGGGCCTGTGACGCTGCTCTGGCCTACCTGCAGGAGCTCGATAAGGTGTGTTTTCGTACACGTAGAGTGTGAGAATATGATAAATGTGCAGGTTTTTTGTGTGTATTTACAAAGTGTCACTAACACTGAAACATAGAAAACCTATATGTGTGTCACAAAATCAAGTGTATCTAATTTTGATTACAGATTGTGTACATCAATTTCCTTTCTCCTTTACAACAAATCTTTTTTATTTTGTTTCTACCATTTAAGAGTATTTTATCTTAATGTCAATAATTGACACAAAGAAATAAAAAAAAATAGCATTTAGTAATATACAGTCCATCTGAATCTTCCAGTGGTGTTAAGTTACAAAGTACATTTAAGGTACTTTTCTTTTGTCTTTTTATTGTGTATCCATTTCATTTTTCTTTATACTTGTATTCCAATACATGTATTCCACAGGTACAACTTTTATGAAGCATGTGATGATTTTATGAAGCATAATGCCTCATTACATCATTAAAATCTATACAGTAACAGTACAGAGTAGTAGTTAGCTACTTATAATATGATTACTTACATTGAAATGTGTCAAGAAGATGAACTGTGGTGTTTCTGCACAATGAGTACCGTTTCACTGACAAGAGCACTAGTCAAAAGGTAAAAACAATTTAAGGCTGTGCATATATTTTCAGACAGTAACAACGCCACACACCAAGACAGCTAAAGCCAGTCTGTTTCCCCCACCTGTGGACATCGAGCTGGGCTACTTCCTCCAGGCTGCATTACAGAGCGGTTACCTCTGCCTGCTGCAGAGGGGGTGAGCCTGCCAACCAGACATACAGTGCACACAACAATATGTACACACAGCCAAAAAAAACATTTTGACCTGACCTTCAGGAGTCAAAAGATGTCACACGACAAACTACACTTACCTGTTTCCTTCAATACCGACAGCAAACGCAACTACTAAAGTCTACCAACTGTCTTCAGTCTGGGTGACTTTTAAAATCAAATGCATTTTTCTTATGTAGTCAGTTGTTGGCCTCAGATAGCTACCATAGCTCCATGTCTGCAATGGAGGTGTTTCTGGGCTTTTTCATCAGTTCTGTTTTAGAAAGTGATGAGCAGAATAAATCAGGGCAAAGCCTCTGAGCACCACTTGACCTCAGTGCAGGAGTGTTTTTCAGTTTGTGACCAGCAGGTGTCAGTGTTGCTCTAGTCAAGCAGTGGACTGACTCTGTCTCTCTCTCTCTCACACACACACACACACACACCACACACACAGTTTCCAGTTTATTAGGTACACTTAGCTAAAACTATTGCAGGCTCATTCTTGAGTCTTGCAGTAAATGCTGCTCATATTATAGTGTTAGTTTTTCCTTTTTGTTCAACTTGGTGGTGCTGTTTGATTTATATTACATAATTAATGTAAACAGAGTAGACAAAATATTAGACGAAATATCATTATCACTAGCAACTGATTGAATGGCTCTGCTCATTGTGGAACTGACCCCGGATATGTGAGGCTGCATGCAGACAGAAAGGGAGAGCTGTTGTTCACCAAAGCTTCTTTATCATTCTGTTCAGGCCCCTTCTTTTTCTGTGAATTTATTTTTTCAATCTTACACCTTCGTATCCTATACATCACACTGATATACACCCACTGTGCGTGTGTGTGTGTCTGTGTGTGTGTGTGTGTGTGTGTGTGTGTGTGTGTGTATCTTAGTCATCTTGCACAGGGTGCTCACCAACTGCGTAGGGTGCTCAGGGTGGTGGAGTCACGAGGGTCTCAGAGCTTCAGGAAGGTGAGCTGTCTCTCATACACACACACACACACACACACACACACA